>JAVKPL010006134.1:0-25399 GCA_032173675.1 Gastrolobium villosum | reverse complement strand
GCAATAGGCATATCAATGTTGGTTGTACTAGTACATTCAAGTGGGTTGCTAGAACAAGGACTCGAGTTAGGATCCTGGCAGTCTAGAGCATCTTGATGTGTTTTGCGCCTGCTGTAAAATTTTCCCCATTTTCCAAGAGGATCACAAGGAGGATCATTAGACTCAGGTATAGTTGCTTGATCAGAAGGAGGATCATTAGACTCAGGTATAGTTGCTTGATCAGAAGGAGGATCATTAGAATCAGGTATAGTTGCTCCCCTGTTTCCTTCCCAATAACTCCCCCTGTTTCCAAAGGCCAAGGTAATACAGTAGCATCATTTGGTTTCCCAGGCTTATCTTCATCCATACCAAGACCTATAGACTCCCCCTGAAGAGAAGTCGGGGAAAAAAAGGATTGTGTTTCATAAAAGGTAACATCCATGGAAACAAAAGCCTTACGGAGAGAAGGTGAGTAACACTTATAACCTTTTTGATTTGGGGAATATCCTATGAAGACACATCTGATGGATTTAGGGTCAAGTTTGGACCTTTGATGTGGAGGAATATGCACAAAAACCACACAACCAAATATTTTGGGAGGAAGAGAAGAAAGAGCATTGAAAGAGGGAAAAGATTTAGTAAGACAGGATAAAGGAGAATGAAAATTTAGTACCCGAGAAGGCATCCGATTAATGAGATAACAGGCTGTCAAGACGGCTTCCCCCCACAGGTATTTAGGGACATGCATCGTGAATAAAAGAGCTCGAGCAACTTCAATTAGATGTCTATTTTTCCTTTCAGCCACCCCATTTTGTTGAGGGGTGTTAGGACAAGAACTTTGATGAATGATTCCATGCTGGTTTAGGTAATCTCCAAGAACTGAATTAAAATATTCAGTACCATTATCTGTTCGCAGAATTTTGATAGAGGTCTGAAATTGAGTTTGAATCATAGCATGAAAGTTTTTAAAAGTGGATGCTGCCTCAGACTTATCTTTTAAGAGATATACCCAACATACCCTAGAATGATCATCAATGAAAGTAATAAACCAACGAGCACCCGAGACATTTTTTTCACGAGCAGGTCCCCAAATATCACTATGAATCAATGTAAAGGGAGAAGATTCATGATATTTCTTAGGAGAATAAGTGACACGAGAGTGCTTTGCAAGTTGACAAATATCACAGAGAAGGGAGCTTGGCTTTTTATTGATAAATAAGTTCGGGAATAACTTCTGAAGATAAACAAAATTTGGGTGTCCCAACCTACGATGCCATAACAAAACATCATTACAGTCATCTGATAAACATAGAGAGTGGTTCGAAAAAATCCTCTTTTCACAATGAACCTCTGTAAAATAGTAGAGCCCTCTTCCTCTAGCACTGCCAATCATCATCCCCGAGTCCTGTTCTTGAAAGATACAAGCATTTGCAGAGAACTTAGCAACACAATGCAACTCAGCAGTAAGTTTGCTAATAGAGATGAGATTACAAGTAAGAGAGGGAACATGAAGTACTGAGTTCAAAATAATTTGCTCAGAAAGTTTAATGGATCCCTTTCCCGCAATAGTGGAAAAATTCCCATCAGCTGTTCTTATTCGTGATGGGTGGTAGTAAGGGGTATAGGAGAAAAATAAGGTTGCATTACCTGTCATGTGATCAGAGGCCCCTGAATCAAGGATCCAACGATTACTACGTTCAACATGGAATGCCATACCTTTTTTTGAGCAACATGACTGGTTGTGTCAGCATGATGAGACATCAATTTATGAAAAGACGAATTTTCAAAATTTTCAGCGTCCATGGCTTTCTAACAACAGGTACCCAGAAAAGAAAAATTCCTCCAAATACGATTTTGACCCTCAAAACAGGAAGAGGGTTGCTCGCCAAAGTCAATGAATGAGAGCAATCTTAGCTACAGTAAAACAGTAATTGCTACGGGTCTTCTGTGGCTTGGCTCGGAATTTTGTTTTGAACCTAATGGTGGCCTTGGTTTCGTGGTTGGAGGTGGCTAGGTAAGGATTCTGGCTTGGGCAGTGGCTAAAACGAAAAAAAAGGAATAGGAAAATGACTTAAAAAATAAATCAGAACGGGGAAGAGACGGGAATATAACCAGCTCTTGATACCATGAAGAAAAGAAGAAGTGTTTTGTTTGAATAATACTTTCTTAATTCATTTAGAGACCCAATGGGTCTTTTTTATATTGAGTACATTCAACTACTTCAATAAATATAACCACCAACTACTTCAATAAATATATAATTACCAACTAAATATACAACTACCAACTACATCAATAAATACTATCTAGAATATTCTACAATATTCTACAATTACAATGTATATAAATGTTTAGTTATTAGTACCACATCATGTAAATGGGGCCCAAACCCATGCATCTCATAATTATAAACATTAGGTTAGTATTAGTATGAAGAGGGAGCCGTACTTTGTAATTTTCATATCATATCAAATCACTTACAACAATATCAAAATAATTTTATTATTATGAATATTTTCTTTATCAAGACAATGTTGGATTCTGTACATAGTAAGGGGATTATTATATTTGATTTGTATTATTTCATCTTCAGAATTAATTCTACCAAGAACTATATTGTTTCAAGCAATTCGGCCACATTTTGAATTATCCTTTCAATTGATATGATAGAACCAGCTCATACCAACTTTCCCTCCATCTTCCTAGCAATGCAAATTATTTTGTTAACAATAAGGGGGTTGCAAAAATTTCCAGCCGTATCTCCTTCAATCCTCCCATAACAAGCCCAACGTATAAACTGTCAAGCATTGGTCAAATTTGTGAGGCCATCTTCTCGAGCTCCTTAACATATTCATCTACCGATCCTTCTTGAAGAAGCAACATGATCTGCGAAAAAAGGTTTCCTAAATTATGGTCCCCACAATTGAAAAGAGCATGTTTGAGCTTCTCCCAAACCAAACATGGATTGGCCACTTCCAGAATTTTGAACCAATGCCAGTTCTTCACACAGATCTGAACGAGCTGAACCTACAACTATGCAATGGATTCCCTTGTGAGGCAAAATAGGCCATCACTTTGGAAACCCACCTGAAAGGGTCATCACTGTAAAAGGCTGGTAATTCAATACTCTTCCCAGTGAGACAATAATCATCAACCTGTGACTTTGCATGCCCAGCGGTGTCTTTTCTCTGCTCACCGTTGATGCCAAACAAGTTTGACTGGTGACCCACGTGATCACAGTTGGTGCTGGAATCTATGGTTCTATCAGAATCCATCAGCAGCAAATTTCTACAATTTTATTAATCTATTTACACATTTTCAGTCTTCTTTAATTCCTGAAGAAATGTCCAATCTCATCATTTTCAACATCAACGGAGTATGATTGGTGTAAAGAACCAATTCAACTCAAAAGTTTAAACTAGTGGGTGAGGGCTTTTTAATGGTTTATACTATTCTCTAACACGCCCCCTCACACGAGAGCCCACTGGGCTTGAAAGGTGGACAATGCACAAGTCTATCTACTTCTGCTAAGAAAATTCCACAAAAGAAAGTGGGGGCGGTGAGGATCGAACCCAGAACACCAAGGCTCTAATACCATGTAAAGAACTAATTCAACCCAAAAGCTTAAACTAGTGGATGAGGGCTTTTTAATGGTTTTGTAAAGAACTTTGGGATACATCACCCCAAAAGTTAGCTCAAAGGGTGGGAGTGCCCAAGTCCTTATAAACTCCACATTAGTTGTTCATCCAACCAATGTGGGACTATATATCTCAACACGCCCCCTCACACGAGAGTCCATTGGGCTTGAAGAGTGGATGACGCAACAGGCCCAACCTACCTGTGCTAAGAGAGTCCACAAGAGAAAGTGAGGGACTGCAAGGCTCTGATACCATGTAAAGAACCTTGGGATACATCACCCCAAAAGCTAGCTCAAAGGGTGGGAGTGCCCAAATCCTTATAAACTCCACATTAGTTGTTCATCCAACCAATGTGGGACTATATATCTCAACAGGTTTATACTATTCTCTAACAGTTGGAATTAACAAAAAACTGAAGGGATAAAATTAGAAATAGGTCAAAGTGAAAGGCTGTTTATTTAGCTAATTTACTTATACTCAAACTCATCAGGAGTGAATCATTACCATTTATAAAAAAGGGAAAATAACTACAATATCTATGGATAAAGCATGTTGGCACCATCATAATGCGTAGTAGCATGTAATACCTGCAAATCTTGTATTCTTTTGACAAGTCGGTGTTCTTCAATAAAATTTCTTAGCAACTCCTTATGCTCTTCTTTCGAGTGAAACCGCATGAAGACCTTGTAACGCTGACATATTTGAAGCTCTTCAGCTGAGAGAGATTTCTCAAAAGGATCAGGATAAAGTAAATTTCTTTCAAGTATAAAACTCTTTCTGCGCTTTCGTTCATCTAACCTGCCCAGAAGTTTTCCATACTCACATATTAGATATGGAGGAAAACGACTAATAAAACTGAAATCCAAATTAATGTCAAAAGATATGGTACACGGGATTTTGGAAATACAAGAGTAAGTGTTGCACGCTAAAAAAACAGAGGTGTCAATACGGTGGGATGGAGAAGGGAAGGCCTCTCCTGTCCCATCCCCATAGCTAAAATGGGAAAAAAAGTCCCCCATAGGTAACACAACCCCACACAGATTTCCCTTTGCCATTGAAAGTTATAATTCTAGGAATATCTTTCAAAAATGTTTAAGATAATTAACAAAATTTAATTATACAAGGGAAAAAAAAAAACCTTTCTAATAATATAATATATTAATTAATATTGGGCCCCATGAGGTGGGGCATCCTGGTGAATGCTAACAGATAGTAAATTTCTACCATGTAAAATACTATTTATCCAACTATTAATTAATATTGGGCCCCATGAGGTGGGGCATCCTGGTGAATGCTAACAGATAGTAAATTTCTACCATGCTAAAGTACTATGCTTTCAGTCTTGCAGCACAAAACTATTTATCCAACCGTTTGAGGAAACTCGATGCCAAATATAGTTTACAATTTATTATTTTCAAGTTTTTTCCTTATAGAAAGACAGGCTGCCACAACATTTGCGTGAATGAAGAATAACAATTCAAAACTACCATTCTTGACAAACCCATTCAGACTTTAATGCTTCCTCTAAGATTAAGCCTTGTTTGGACTACAATATCTAACAGGATAAATACTAATGACCTGTTGCAGGATCAAAGACCACACTCCTAAATCCTAATATTTGTGTTATGTGCAGAACCAGCAAAGAAACAAAAAACCATCTAATCTTGCATGGTGAAGCAGCCATTTTCCTTTGGAACAACCTTTTTGGGGTTCCTAGGGAACATCAGGTGTCTGCAACAACTTTGGAACACTATTTTAAGGTTCAGTATAAATGTTTTGGTAAATACAGCGCCTAAATTTATTGCTGTTGTGGTGCTTTTGCAGTCATTTGGTACAATTGGTTGGCGTTGAATGCTGAAGTTTTTAAACATGACTCATTGCCCCTAAACTTGTTATGGGAATAATATTCCCTTTTTTGCTATAGGAGTGTTTTGTGAGTGTATTTTGTGAGGAAGGTTGTTATATAAAGGGCAGGGTATCATTGTAAGGGCATTGGCGAAATTTCAGGACTTGGGCATTCGGAGAGTCCAAGGGCTCTATAATTCTCCTGGGTTGATCTCTTCTTCCCTGCACTTTTGTTGTTTTATCTGTGTAAGCTGTCATTGTTGCAAGCTTGGTTGTAATCATGCATTTTCCTTTAGAACTAATCAATATTATACCATTAGTTTCATTTCTTTAGTGTTTCTTTTCCATTTATGTTATTTGGTTTGTAACAGAGATACTCTTGAAATTATAAAGCGTTAGCTATGGAAGGAAGAAAAAGAGAATAAAGACTGAATAATATGAAATTGGCATTGATGTGATATCTTATGATGTGATAAAATTTCAAACTACAAAGCACTAGTCAATATTTATACTAATTATAGGCTATAAATCATAAGAAAATCAGAAAATAAATCATGAAATGTAAAGAATTAAAAATCTATTCCTAAGAGACCATTTAAGATACTTTAAGCTATTCAAAGATACAATCAAGATATTATCATATATTAAAAAAAAAAAAAAGCTAACTGTGTGTTAGAATATATGTATAAAGGATGTTTATGTAATTGCACAATACCGTGTAAATAGGCCCCAAGCCCATGTAACAAATTATAATCAAAAGAAACCTTGTGTGTTCTGATTAAAAATACAACTCCATTCTTTCACGTTGGTACTAGAGCTCCCAGCATAGGACACTTTGATTTTGTGAAACCCTAATCTCACTAATCCCACTACTAATTGGTTGTCTTCCTTGTCGTATGCTTTATTAGCAAGCCTTCGCTGCCAGAAACCCTATCGACAACCTTCGATCAATCCACAACACGTCCTCCACTGCCCGTAACCGTCCGTTGTCAGATGACCATCTACCACAACTTTTCCAACCAAACCTTCAGCCATCAAAATCGCCTCCATCGATGACCATGTCTATGTCTGTCCCATAGTGATAGAAGCAACAACACACCACCACGTGTTGCACTCTCTCCACAATGGCAACAGCATTTCTGGCAAAACTACCTCAAGCGAGCTTGCCTCTCTCCCTTGTGTCCAGATATAGTCTCACCGGTCAATAGGTCCACTACAGTAGGTCCTCTCCGATATTCTAGTCTATTTCCAATACCTTTTTCCGACCCTTTCCTTCTAGTAACAAGTACTTTCGTAGATGGGGGACTCTTCCTCCACCATTCCCGGAGGTTCTAACCCATTTTGCAATGGCTCAATCGTTTGAAGTTTAGATGGCCTCTCCAATATGAATGTTCCGTCCATCACAACAAAAAAGCTGACTGAATCTGGTACTTTAAAGTCTTGGTATACCTCTGCTAAGATTTGGATTACAAGATAAGGATACTCGAATGATCTCACCAGAAAACATGCAAATGTTCCCATGGCCAACAATCTGAATGGAAGAGGGTTGATGCTCAAAACTTAAGTATCCTTTGGCAATCCATTGATCCAAACATCCTGATTCTAGAAAACCAATTCAACCCAAAAGTTTAAGCTATTGGGTGAGGCTAACTTAATGATTTTTATATTTCTCTAACACACCCCCTCACACGAAAGCCCACTACTGGGTTTGAAAGGTGGATAGTGCATAAGCTCACCTACCTGCGCTAAGAAACTCCACAAGACATAATTAATTATTAATTAAATGAGGACGGTGAGAATCGAACTCGTTATATTAAGGCTCTGATACGATCTAGAGAATAAATTCAACCCAAAAGCTTAAGTTATTGGGTGATGCTACCTTAATGGTTTTTGTATTTCTCTAACACTGATCTATTTATTTATTTTGAGACCTATTATGAGGTAGGGAAGTCGAAAATTGCTAACGAGTTGAGGTCTACGGTTGATGAACCCAAATAAAAAGTAAGAAAAGATTAAAATAAATAACAAGACAAATACACAAAATAAAATACTAAAATTAAAGAAGAAAAATAAATAAGAGAAAAAATAAGAAGGAAATATAAATTAGAGGGGAAAAGTAAATTAGAGAGGATGGTAAATAAATAAATATAGGGAAAAGGACTAAAGAAGGTCGTATGGAACATAGTAAAAAATGGGTTCATCCCTCGATAGTGCTAATAACTTCCTTCCACTCTATTCCCACACCCACTATCCACAAATCTATAAGTCTTCTAATTATTTTTTTCTAAGTAAGTTTCGGTCGATGTCTTCCTTTCAGTGTTATGCTCTTGATAATAAACTTATATTCTTGCACGAGCATTTAGGTGTCTTGGTACAACATGTCCAAGCCATCTTGTTCTATATTCTTTCATCTTTTAAGCCACCGGTACTATTCCTACATTTGGTCAAATATCTTTATTTCTTAACTTATTCATCCACTAAATGGCATGGGTTGGGGCATAAATATTAAATTAAATGGAACACTAAGGACATATAGAACAAAAGTCAAAGGTAATGAGGGAAATGATCAGGAGGCTTGTCCGATACCACATACAACTGCCTTTGTGCCATTAGCAAGGGTAACAGAGGGCAAATTATCATAATAGGTAAGAGAAGCAAGGTCTTTATTGCCACATGGTTGATAAAAAACATTAGAGTTTTTTTTGCAAGGCTTGAGAGATGATTACAAGTATTAGAGTAACTCAGTTTATATTCTGTAACTGACTTGTAGCTATAACAATGTAACTCATTTGTTATGTAACTGACTTGTAGCCATAACAACGTAACTCATTTGTTATGTAACTGACTTGTAGTTACAACAATGTAATTGACTTAGTTTTCTGTTAGATTCTAACTTAGTGGTTAATATTGTATAGTTAATTAACTCACTGAAGTTAGCATAGTTTAGTAAGTCTATAAATAGATCCCTGTGTAATTCTCTAAGTATCGTCGTAATCATTTTTCACAATTCTAAATACAGCTTCTTTTAGATTCTCTCTTCCCTTACCTTGATTCTTCGTTTATGGTATCAGAGCTCCATTCTTGGGGCCTTGATCCACTTTCTTCCATGGCTTCCGCTACAGAAAACATCCCAAATTCAGCGTCATCTGCAAATCAAAACGCTTTAGGTGATTCCAAATCGCCTATATTGTTCAACACGTAATTATCTGTGAAATTAACTAGCAAGAACTTCCTATTATGGAAGCAAATTGTTGAACCACCAATAATAGCTCATCAATTGGAACGCTATCTTGTGAATCCACAAATTCCTCTTCGATTTAGATCAGAAGAAGATCGAGTTGCTGAAATAGTTAATCCAGCGTTTGTTGAATGGGAGAAAATAGACAAGATGCTCCTTACATGGCTTCAATCAACTCTTTCTGAACAAATCATCAACAAAATTCTTGGTGTGCGTCAATCTCATCAAGCATGGGACAAAATTCACAAATATTTTGATTCAGTAACAAGAGCAAAAGCCAACCAAGTCAGATCTGAGTTACTAAACATCAAGAAAGGTGACAAAAACATCGAAGAATTCATAGCTCGAGTGAAAGCTCTCAGTGATACGTTGATAGCTATAGAAGATCCTTTCTCTGATCGAGAACTTATTCAAACTGTTCTTGAAGGACTTCCTGAAGATTATGGTCCGTTCATCACTTACTTCAGAGGAAGAGATTATAGTTGTTTTAAAGATCTTGAATCACAACTCCTAGCTCAAGAAGCTATGCTCGCAAAATTTCAAGCAAGTACGTTACCTCTGAATTCAATTAATGTAGAACATAACAGTCCTCTATTCACCCCTATTTTAGGAACTCAAGAACAGGGGAACACCAGACAATTACAACCTTCTTTACGAGGACCTTTTGATCAAGAAAATAACTCAAGAAGTTACGTTCAACCTGTAAGAGGTGGATGGCGCGGTGGTCGTGGCAGAAATCGTGGTGGAAGAACTGGTGGCAGATTTCTCGTGACCTGTCAACTTTGCCGGAAAAATGGCCATGAGGCTGCCAATTGCTGGTGGAGATTCAACACAAGCTTCACACCTCCACAATCAACTCAGGCTCACTTTCCGACCACTGCGAACTTTCCGGCGAACTCTCCGGCGACAACAAATTTGACGGTCTCTCAAATTCCAGCTCTTCCAAACTAGAATTCTTTACCTGCTACACCTAATTCCTTACAATCTCAATCTCAAGCTTTATCTTTTCAAGGTGGACCTCCACATGCACTTGCTGCTGCATCTACCAGTGGCCAGTTAACTCTTGACTGGAACCCTGTCACAGGAGCTTCACACCATGTCACTGCTGATTCAGCCAATTTGATGCAAAGCACTCATTATGATGGTCCAGAACAAATATTTGTTGGAAATGGGCAAGGTTTGTCTATTACTTCTGTTGGTTCCAGCAACTTTCTATCTCCTTTTAAACCACAAACTTCTCTATATCTACATAATCTTCTTCTTGTTCCAAAAATTACCAAAAATCCTATAAGTGTCAGCCAATTTGCTAGAGATAACAAAGTTTACTTTGAATTTCATTCAACTCACTGTTTTGTTAAATCACAGGATCACAGGAGGTCTTACTTGAAGGCTTTCTTGGACAAGATGGTCTGTATAAATTCAAGGGACTCCAAGCTTCTACTCCTGTCCCATCAAATCATTCTACTTGTCATTCAAATAATTCAGTTTGTCATACTCTGTCATGTAATAAAGTCTTTCACAATCAGATTTCTGTAAATGATGTATCAAGGAGCTATAGCCTTTGGCATTCCAGATTAGGACATCCTCACTTTGAAGCTTTACGAAGAGTATTGTCTCATTGTAATATACAATTGAAAATAAAATGATTTCTGATTTTTGTACAGCTTGTTGTATGGGAAATCCTCCACAGAATATAATGAGCCATTTGCACTTATCTTTAGTGATTTGTGGGGACTTGCACCCATATCCTCATCTCAAGGCTTCATGTATTATATTACATTTGTTGATGTTACAACAAGGTATACATGGATTTATCCCCTCAAACAAAAATCAGAATCACTAAACATTTTCAAACAGTTTCACTCCTTTGTTTCCACTCAATTTCAACACAATATCAAATCTGTTCAAACTGACTGGGGGGGTGAATTTAGACCCTTCACAAAATTTCTTACAGAATTGGGAATCATTCATAGACTCATTTGTCCCCATACTCATCATCAAAATGGGTTAGTTGAGAGAAAACACCGAAAAATTGTTGACATGGGACTTACTCTTCTTGCACATGCTTCCCTTCCTCTTAAGTACTGAGATTATGCCTTTCTCACAGCTGTCTATTTGATAAATAGACTGCCTACATCAGCTTTAAACTTTAAAATTCCCTACTATGAACTTTACAAAACATTTCCTGATTACAAATTCCTTCGCACATTTGGATGTGCTTGTTTTCCTCTACTTTGTCCATACAATAAGCACAAATTTGATTTCAGATCTCAGGAATGTGTTTTTCTAGGATACTCACCCAATCACAAAGGTTATAAATGCCTCCACCCTAATGGAAAAATTTATATATCTAAAGATGTACTCTTTAATGAACACAGATTTCCCTTTCCACTAATATTTTCTTCAACCTCATCAAGCATCCCATGTAATTTCACTTACTCAAGTAATATCATCCCACTAACTTCTACTTCTCCTAATACTTTTTCTCCATCACTTCCTCAGACCACTACCTCAGAATCATCAACTGCAGCAATCAGAACCAATTCTAATGTTTCATTCTCTGGACATACCAATGCCTCTGCTCCTAACTTGTTACATGATACATCATTTACTTCTTCTGATAGTGCTATACCTTCTGACAGTGCAGTACCATCCTCTACTTCACCTCACTCTAATTCCTCACATAATCGAGTCAGTTCACCTCAACCTTCTACTACTGCTGACAAATCCTCTAACACCAGTTCTACTCCCTCTTCCAGTCAAATCAGTCCCTCTCGGTTTTCTAACTCTAGTTCCCCACCCTTAAATACTGCAGTACAGTCCCCTATGTCCACTGTTTCTCCTATGCCTTTATCTTCTACTTCACATTCATCAGGATCAGAATACAGACCCTATAAATCTCTTAAAATACATTCTCCTCCTCATACTATACTTACCAGATCTAAAGGTCCTGCCCCTTCCATCTTTGCTGCTCATATGGAACCAACCAGTGCTAAACAAGCTCTAACTGACCCCAAATGGGCTCAAGCTATGCAGCAGGAATATGATGCTCTCATTGCAAATTGTACATGGTCTCTTATGCATCTACCAGCCTCAAGGAAACCCATTGGTTGCAAATGGGTTTTTAGAATAAAAGAAAATTCTGATGGTACAATTAATAAGTACAAGGTAAGGCTAGTTGCCAAAGGTTTTCATCAACAATATGGCTGGGATTATAGTGAGACATTTTCCCCAGTAGTAAAGCCTATTACTATTCGAACTATCCTCACATTGGCTTTGTCTCATGGATGGCCTTTAAAATAGCTTGATGTTAATAATGCTTTCCTTAATGGAGATCTCTTGGAAGAAGTTTATATGTCTCAACCTCCAGGTTTTGAAGTCACTGACAAGACTCTAGTATGCAAGCTCAACAAAGCTCTTTATGGATTAAAACAGGCTCCTAGGGCATGGTCTGAAAAATTTGGAGCTGCCCTTCATCATCTTGGTTTTATTTCTAGCAAATGTGATCCCTCTCTTTTTATTCTTCGCTCTAATGGCAACTGCACCTATATTCTGCTTTATGTGGATGATATTATCATCACAGGAAATAATTCTGACTTAATACAGCTTCTAATTGATCAATTGCATGCTAAATTTGCCTTGAAACAGCTTGGAAATCAGACTACTTTCTTGGAATCGAAGTTAAGCATCTCTCTAATGGAAGGATACTGTTATCTCAGTCAAAATATATTAGAGATCTTCTTTACAAAGCTAGAATGGCAGAAGCTAAAGGAATTTCCACTCCTATGCCTAGTGGATGCAAGCTAAGCAGGTTTGGCTCTAATTATGTACATGACCCCTCATTTTACAGGTCCATTGTTGGAGCATTACAGTATGCTACATTAACAAGACCTGAAATTGCATTTAGTGTGAATAAAGTCTGTCAATTTTTATCCCAGCCACTTGAGGAACATTGGAAAAATGTTAAACGCATTTTGAGGTATCTCAATGGCACTTTATCCTATGGTCTGGTTTTTCATCCACCTTCATCACAGCACCCTCTTTCACTTGTGGCATTCTGTGATGCTGATTGGGGTTCAGATCCGGATGATAGAAGATCAACCTCCGGAGCTTGTGTGTTTTTAGGCTCAAATCTCATCTCCTGGGGGGCCAAGAAGCAGTCCCTAGTGGCACGTTTAAGTGCTGAAGCTGAGTATCGAAGCTTAGCCTATGCTGCAGCTGAAATTTTGTGGGTGCAATCACTTTTACAAGATCTCCAAATTCCAGTTAAAGTCCCTGCCATTTACTGTGATAATCAGAGCACAGTTGCTCTTGCTCATAATCCAGTCTTGCACTCTCGAACAAAGCATATGGAACTAGATGTTTTCTTTGTCAGAGAAATTTTTTTGGCTAAGTCTCTTATTGTGCAGCATGTTCCATCTTCCCTACAGGTTGCTGATACCTTCACTAAGCCTCTTTCTGCTTCCAGATTTGCAGATCTCAGAAACAAGCTCAAGGTCTTGGATCATGCACTACTGACCAAACCCCCTTGAGCTTGAAAGGGGGATATTAGAGCAACTCAGTTTATATTCTGTAACTGACTTGTAGCTATAACAATGTAACTCATTTGTTATGTAACTGACTTGTAGCCATAACAATGTAACTCATTTGTTATGTAACTAACTTGTAGTTACAACAATGTAACTGACTTAGTTTTCTGTTAGATTCTAACTCAGTGGGTTAACATTGTATAGTTAATTAACTCACTGAAGTTAGCATAGTTCATAAGTCTATAAATAGATCCCTGTGTAATTCTCTAAGTATCGTCGTAATCATTTTTCACAATTCTAAATGCAGCTTCTTTGAGATTCTCTCTTCCCTTACCTTGATTCTTCGTTTAACAAGCAACTTGATTACTGGTTTTCGTAGCAGGAGGCTGTAAGGAGGCCGTGAATCAGGCGAAAGCCTCATAGTCCGCATTAGAAACAGATGGCGCGGAGGTTGATGCAGTGTAGGACTGAGTAAAGTTGGAAGAGGGTGTTGTTCCATGCTTTATGCAGCAACGATCTCTCAACATGGTCGAAATTATGACATTAGTTTAAACAAGGTCTTTGTCTACAACCACTATTCCAACTAGATTCATTGACACGAGAAATGAGAGTAATGGAATTTAACACTGGCATGGTCGAAGAGGTAGAAATAGGTGCAAGCACATCTTGGCCCACAATCCCAATCACCCAATCCAACCCTATGTCCATCTCTGTCCCTGCACCATCTTGCATCATCGACCGGTGCTCTTCCATGCTCATCATCGCTACTTCTTCTTCTTCTTTTGTTTTTTCTTCCTCGGCCTCTTCTTCGACATATTCTTTGCTTTTACGATCTACTGCTTCTTCGTCTTCTTCTGTT
The DNA here is from genome assembly GCA_032173675.1 of Gastrolobium villosum. Classification (NCBI taxonomy): domain Eukaryota; kingdom Viridiplantae; phylum Streptophyta; class Magnoliopsida; order Fabales; family Fabaceae; genus Gastrolobium; species Gastrolobium villosum. The sequence goes on along the minus strand of JAVKPL010006134.1, from coordinate 11,311 downwards.
TTGGATCTGTCTTCTTCGCTAATTTGCTTTTCTTCCTCGCGATCTTCTTCAAAATCTTTAGCATTTCTATTTTTTCCTTTTTCTGCAACGTTCTTGTCGTCCATTTTTTCTTTGATGTTTCGATCTACTATGCTTCCATCTTCTGCATTTTTAAAGCGTTGCGACTTCATCTTTTCATTTTCCAATCTTCGTGTTCTCAACCACTCAATTGTTCCATCCAACATCTTCATCATTTTTTCTAAACCTTCCCTACGCTCACTGATTCCTACCATTATTTTTTTTTCTTTTAGATCTGGACCAGAAGCACCCCTAGATCGAGAATGCTCTGATACCAAATTAATGGAACTCAAAAAAATATACTACTAAATTCATTGACAATGGAGGCATAACCTCTTTTACATACAATATAAGATGCAGAAAAATAAACACCAAAAGACCTCACTCACTCTCAAGCCAATATACCTAGGCCAAAGAGATCCCAAGAGATCTTTCCCAAAACCCCACTCCAATATTCTGAATACTTGCATGAATGCCTCACACTCCCACACCCCCTCCTTATATCCTATTATTTAAGAATATTCTAGAATAACTCTCAAACTAACTAACTAATTATCTTAGGTCCATCCCTAATTATCTCAGGCCCAACATGATGACGACATTTATGTAAACAACATCTGAACCACTCCTCTAGTTTAATTGCCTCCTGAAACTCTTCATTCCACCATCAAGTTTCCTTTGTCTAATGTTTCTTCTTTATATGTTCTCCTAACACCCTTTTTACCACTCTTTGATACACTTAGACATCTTGTTCCACATCGCATTTGCTTCTCCATCTAACTGCCATTGTCCTTCTTGAAACATTCTTCCCTTGAACTCAATTTGTTTTTCCTCATTTAACTTCCCCCATCTTATTCTTGGGTTTTAAACATTTTCCTGCATTCCTGTACTTTGTTAACCGTACCTCTAAAACCAAAAACTTATGTTACATAGCTACACATTATCTAAGGTAAACTTTGCAATCCACATACGAAGCTCTATCCACTCTTCTAATAAGGAAAAATAAAATAAAATAAAAACCAATCTAGCTACAATTTTGACTGCCACAAAAAGTGATTAGACGTGACTCTTTTCAAAATATTGCAATATTCAAGATATCTTCTTCAGCCTCATTTTTAATTGTGTAGCCAAAATTTCCATGAACACTATCAAAACCTCCTTTACTTTCTCCAAAATATTTTGTTACCAAGGATTAGTCATAATTTTTTGCTAGTATTTAGCTCGGTCTATATATTAGAATGATGTCATATCTAACTTTGTTAGAATATATAAAATATATTGTATAATATCTTGATCGTACATTAGAATAGTTTCAAGTATCTTACGTCATCTCTAAGGAATAATTTCCTTATTTCTTCATATTTCATGGTTTATTTTCGTTATGTAATCAGGATTTGGAATCTAATTAGTGCTTTGTGGTTTGTAGCACATCCTTCATAGCAAATCAATACCAATTTCATATTATTGAGTTTTTTTTCTCTCAATTCTTGCTTCCCTACCTAAATTCCTATAATTTCAACAAACTAAGAATCCTCTAATCCCAATGTAAGGAAAGAAACTAGTTTGGTTGAAGTTAAGAGAAGAATAATTTACTCATTGCAATATAACTATCAACCATATAGTTTCTTCCAAGGCTATTTCTAAATGCTTAATTTAGATTTTTTTCAACGGGAAGAATAAGAAGCCTTTGTTCTTTGACAATAAAGTACGACTCCCTCTGTACCAAAAAAAAAAAAAAAAAAAAGAAGTACGACTCCCATACCTTTTTGAGTAGATATGAAGCACATGCAGTTTCATTTCACGTTCAGCTACCGTATCAGTGTCCGTAAATTCCATATCTGCCAATACCTGCTCTGCGTCATTGTCGTATTCAATTTCAAATTCCTCTCTCTTAATATTGTATCCACTCAACTCTGTCATAGAAGGTTTATCTTCCCCGGATAGTTTAGGTTTCTTCTCTCCAATGCTCCCATCCACTTGAGACTCTAATAAATAAAATGCAATTCAACATATTAATAAATAAAATACTGTAAAGAACCTTGGGATACACCACCCCAAAAGCTAGCTCAAAGGGTGGGAGTGCCCAAGGCTTTATAAACTCCACATTAGTTGCTTATACAACCAATGTGGGACTATATATCTCAACAAATACATACTCTTTAATTTCCAATTCAGTAAGCACAAGACAGCACTAACTATTTCTTTGTAAGTTTGAAACATTTAAATATCATATAACAACAGTACCAGAATTAAACGTGTTAAGAGCTAAGTGCAGGACACAACTCAATTAATAATAATAACTGCAACACACACGGTTAACAGAATAACAATTATAATTAGCGATAAAATAGACCTACAACGGGCTGGGTGCCAGCCTAGACAACGGTTGGAATGAGAACGAAACTGAGTTTTGAAACACCCCAATTTAGGGTTTAACATTAGGGTTCAGTTTGCAAGCCCAAAATGAACTTACTCTGATACCATATAAAAGGCTGAACTAGAAAACTTTTTAGGGGGTAAGGGGGAATTACAAGCTATACTTTTTTTCTAAGTGATGACTATTTAGATGACCAAGAAAAATAGAAATTATACTCATAACTAAAGGCTTTTATAAGTTTTGAGGGAGCGATAACTAATTATATGACTTAAGAAATCAAAAATAGTGCTAAAATCAAAAGGCTTGTATAAACTTGAAGTAGGGGCGATTGCCCTACCTCGCTCCACCACTAGAAGAGAGATTTGTGAATTATATTTTATGTACAATACAATATATATAGAGATGTTAATACATTACTGAAGAGTTGGTGGTGGTGGCCCAACCACCTTATACAATAAAGAGTTGGTGATGATAGTTCAACAGCCTTGTACATTGGTCAAGAGCCATTGGTGGAGGCTCAATTATGGGCCTTCAATAAATATACAAACCGTTAGTTATCATTAGTTAGGATTAGTATATATAGATGTTTAAGGTGAGGTGTCGGGAGGCATGTATGAAGTGAATTTGGAGTAGAATTTGGGGAAGGATCTCTAGGGAACTCTTGGAGCCTTGGGTAGTTGGTTCTAAGGGGAAGTTGAGGTTTTTAGGTTTATTTTCTCTTGTATTAGTGTATGTAAAATGAGGCTATGCCTCCATTGTTAATGAAATCAGTGCTGTATTTTTTCTGGATTCCATCAATTTGGTATCAGAGCACTTCCGATCTACGGGGTGCTTTCTGGTCCAGATCTAAAGAAAAAAAAATGGAATGCATATTGACAAAGGTTGGGAGGAGCTTTGATTGTTTGGAAGAAATAATGGATGCAGTTGAAGACGCTTTTCGTCAACTTCAGGAAACCATTCTAACATTAATAGACCGCATTGATCAGGGTTTTGCAGAAGATCTAGAAGCAAAGCGAGAAGCTCTAATGAAAGCAGAAGCAAAGGAAAAAGATGGAAGCTCAGCTGTTGAAGAGAGAGTGATATGCTCCCAGCATATATACTTTTATAGGTCAAAAACAGCAGGAAATCAGATCTAAAACTGTGTATAAAAGTGTATATGTGGTGAAATTATTGAATAAAAATTGTCAGACACTCTCTCACTCAAATTCTTCATGTTTACAGGAGGAAAATAACAAATAAAGGAGTAAGAAGAAAAATCAGACAGAAGCCCCACGCTCCAAGCGTAGGAACCCACGCTTGAAGCGTGGGAAAAGACTTCAGAACAGTGAGTCCACGCTTCAAGCGTGGAACTCCACGCTTGAAGCGTGGAGAAAACAAAAAAAAGGCAGAAGCTCCACGCTTGGAGCGTGGATCCTGCGCTCCAAGCGTGGGATTGAGATGGACAGCTGTCAGTTGCGAGAAAAGGAGGATTTTCAGGTTATAAAAAGGGCATAAGGCAACCCTAGAAGACACATCTGATATTCTGAACAACTGAGGTCATTCGGAGGCGGAAGCTCTGGAGAGAGATCTCTTCTTCTACCTTTCTGTAGTTCTTTTAGTTTTTGTTTTCAATTGAATATTGGATTCTAGCCATGATAATGGTTGGCTAGAACCTCTTTGCTGTAGTTAGGGTCACGAACCCTTGTGAACCCCTGATACAATGGATTGAGTTTTTATTGATATATTTATCTTTTGAATTTCGTTCTATTCTGATCGTATTGTTATTGTTATTATTAGATCCGATCAATCTAGTAAGTAATAATAAATCTGAGGATTAGGGCCAACAAGAGGGATCTGAGGTCTTTAATCCGGAAAGGGGATAGAACGACGGTATGAACATGATCTAGACATAGACATGATTCATATTGTAGATGTTTCAATTATCGATCTTTATGCTTGATCTCATATAGGGCACCTCAAGGAATTAGGGTTCTATATGAGATCAAAGGGTTAATTCCTCAAGGGATTGAGAATTAACTATTGATACCTTTATCTGATAATTATCTAATTTCACGATTTATATATTAATATTTAACTTAATCCATAGTAAAAGGTGGGGATCATTGGTGAGTGTTCTCTAACTGCAGCGCTTTTCTCACATATTTAAACCCTTATTTCATTTCTTTTTCAAAAAGAACCAAAAACAAGTCTTTTAATTTTACAAATCAAATTACCATACAATCCTGACATTCGTGTCAAAAACATCCTTGCAGATTTAATCTTAAAAGGAAGAGTTTTAATTGATTTAGACACACTCTCTGTGGATACGAACTTTGACTTATCATTGTATTACTTGCGCGATTCGGTACACTTGCCGATTCACGTCAGAGAGCATATCAAAACTCAGAAAAAGAAACCGAAGATGACTGATCAAAAGAAATTGCAGAAGAAGTAGTCCAAGAAGATGAAGATCAAGAGGAGGAAGAAGATGTTGAGGTGCAAGAAGAACAAGAAGAAAAGAATAGAGAAGAACAAGATCAAGACATACTTGGAGAAAGGGCGACCATTGCGGCGGAAATTTGTCTCCACGCGCCAACAGATGAAAAAGAAATTGCAGATACAATTCTAGGAACAGGTAGGGTGGGAATTGAATCTGAAAGTGGGTATTTGGGCCAACCCAAGCTGGAAAACAAGGAAAACCAAAGTGGGCTTAATACATTTACTGGGTTTGGTCAAAATGGGCCCAATTTGAGAGGCCACTGTGGAACTCAACAAGTTGGGGGTCCAGATCAATCTATTCCAAGTGAGGGAGGAAGCAACCCTAGCCAACATGAAAGGGCTTCTCGCAAGGAGGGTTGTAGCGCGACGCATGAAGTTGTGACAGCGGCGCAGAACTGTTTTGATGGCTGCCATGGGTTGCGATTAAGAAGATTAACGCCAGATGAGTGCAAGACCATCAAGGGAGGAATCTCTATTTCGATTGTGACAGTTCTTTCTTCCGCTGGAAAGGTATACGACCGTTGGTGTTGTCATAACCCCTTTCTTATTTGAAGGACGAAAGGATGTTCAAGCGCATGAAGGAATTGCAACCTTAAGGGATAATGATGATATGCTGCTAGTTATTCCACATGACAAGTTGTTGACTACAGCTTCTCAATCTACCCCTGTAATAAAGTATTTAATCTAGCTGATGATATTTTGTGACAAGGTATTCGTGGCATCTTTTATATTATTACAACGCCAGGACCGGTGAAAGTTGAATTGGCCGATGTCCAAGCTAGAATGACAAATGCAAGTTCTTCACTTTTGGGTAAAGAAATTGCAATTGGGAAAACAAGGGCAGGGGATACTGCATTAAATGTTATTCAGTCACCCTTGTGGAACAGAATTGATATAGACAGAGCTACTGAAATTGTATGAAACAGAATTGGTGGAAGTGATCTATCCCTGTTTGAGGTTAATGCCGTGATATGCATCGAGCATATATATGATTTTGAGCCAAAACGAGAAAGAAATCTTGATTAATCTTGGATAAAAAGGGCTAGAATTACTATTAATTTGATAAATCTCAATCAGAGATCGTGCAATTGATTTCCTTCCGATTTCGTAGGAAACAGGACAAAAAGAGGCACATTTGGAAGTACCAGGCTGAAGACATCCAAGCTCACAGCAAGGGTATTGCGCTGACAGCGCCAGAAGGACTTTTCATCCAGAGGCACTCACGCTCACAGCGTGAACTTCGCGCTACTAGCGCCAGACATTCGTGCCACCCACGCTCAGAGTGTGGGATTCACGCTAGTAGCGCAAGCAGCCAGAGACATCCACGCTCACAGCGTGGAAGTTGCGCTAAGAGCGCCAGTTTGCGGGAAATAACATCACCGTGCCTTTCAAGGGCAATTTTGGAAGAAGAAAAGGGGGACTATAAAAAGGATGTTTCAGGACAGAATTAGGTATTCTATCATCAGAGAACCGTCGTGCTTCAGAGAGAGAGCTCCTGAGAGATCTTGTTCATCTTTGTTCTTCCATTCTTCTCTTTCTAGTTTATGTTAAATATTCATAGATCAACCATGATCATGGTTGGCTAGTTTTCTTTATTGTAGTTAGGGTCACAAACCCTATGTGAACCCTTTTATGATGGATTTATTTATTTTCGCTCGTTTATTTTAATATATTTTATCTTTACTCTGTGCGTATTGTTTATTATTTCTGTTAGACTTGATCAACCTAATAGGGGATAATAATTTGGGAATTAGGGCTCACAATAGAAATATTGGGGTTGTGATTCTGAAAGGGGGTAAAGTAACAATTTATGCATGTTCTAGGGATAGACTTGTGTGAATTGCAGTCGTTTAATTTATCGAGATTAATGCTTAATTTCATGCGGGATTGCTAAGGAATTAGGATTCCAATTGAATTAAAGGGTTAGATTGCCAAGGGATTAGGATTTAACTAATTATTTTTAGATGATAATTTGTCTGAGTTATTAAAACGAATGAGCGTTGTCAATCAATCCAAAGTTTAAAGTGGGGATCATATGGTGAGTGTACCTTAGCTGCAATACCTTTTATTATTCTCTTAAAATTTCAGTTTTATTTTACCATTGCTTATTAAATTGAAAATTATAAATTTAAAACATTTGTCTTTATTTTACCATAAATTCACTATTTTCCAAAATAACAAAATTTTCCATCTTAAGGGACTGGTTATTGTGGTACTTGGTTTACAATCCCTGTGGAGACGATACTCTACTTACTCATTATATTACTTATGCGATCGGTACACTTGCCGGTGAGCATCATGCTGTAATAGAAGTTATATATTACACAGTGAACCCCACTGCTAAATTGATAGTTGGAGCAGTAATAGGTTCATCGCTCTGTGGTCAATGGCCAATTGGGTCAATAAGCTTCAAGCAATGGGATCCTGGTGGAAGTTCTCTCACATTATCTGCCCTCTTCCTTCACCTTGAGGACAAGGTGAATTTTGGGAGGGGGAGTATTGATGGGCCTTCAATAAATATCCAAGCTCATTAGTTATCATTAATTAGGATTAGTATATATAGATGTTTATGGTGAGGTGTCAGGAGGCATGTAGGAAATGAATTTAGAGAGGAATTAGGGGAAGAATCTCTAGGAACTCTTGGAGCCTTGGGTAGTTGGTTCTAAAGGAGAGTTGAGGTATTTTGGGTTTATTTTCTCTTGTATTAGTGTATGTAAAATGAGGCTATGCCTCCATTGTTAATGAAATCAGTGCTATATTTTTCTAGGTTCCATCACTCAACAACCTTTTGACTATTTACAACACTTTCCAACAATGACCACTCACACGACAGCGCATTGGGCATGAAGTGTAGACAATGTACAGGTCCACATGCCTATGCTAAGAAACTCCACAAGATCGAACTCGTGACCATTTGGTCACAGAGGCTCTGATATCAAATAAAGAATCATTTCAATCCAAAAATTAAGTTGTTAGTTGAAAATACATTAATGGTCTTATATTTTATATAATATTTTTCTAACAATACATAAAAGCCTTGTGAGGATGGAATTGGGCCAGACCTCCGTAGGTCACCAAAAATGAGCGAAAAGGGTATTATTATATTCAGTTGAAGAAGGAAATGAAGGTAACCGATGAGACTAGGCGGAGTTGGCATCCATTTGCTTTTAGAGATGAGCTCTACAATGGTTTCAATGGTGGGAACCCAGAAATCCCACCTATGAAGCACCGATACGCACAAAAAAATTGTGTCCTATACCGATACGCTTCCGATGCGGATTTTGCCATATCGGATTGGTCAACTGTTGATTTGTCGTCTTTGCTCGGGTCGCTGTTCTTCGGTTCTTCCTCCTTGGCTTCGTGCATCGAAGATATGTCGGAAGATCAGAAACAGAGAACTAAAAAGTAACAACCTGGGAAGGGAGTTTTACAGAGAGAAATTGAAAGAGCGAGAAAGAAGCAAAGAGGGTTAGGTGTGTGTAAGTTGTGTTGTGGCGGGCGAGAGTGTGAAGTGCGCGAACAAAGAAAAGGAAGAAGCCACCTGATGTATGACATGTTGCAGTGGTAACAGAGTGAAACTAGGAGGAATGGAAATGTGATAAATTTAAAGAGAGAGGGATTAGGTTCATCCATGCGGGTCCCACGTACACACCTTCCACTATTACTATTCTCTTGGATCGTTCCAGAATGCCTCATCATCATCCGCTAACGCTGTCGTTTCTTCTTTTTCTTGACTTGATTCACTTCATAGCTATAAAGCATGTTAGTTAGTACGTTGATATATAATAAATTACCATTATAACACACTCTAACCATTTAATTTATTTTTTTAAAAAAAAAAATATTGGATTATTTTTTATGTGTTTATGATTTTTCTTTTATTATATTTTGTTAATGTGAAATACACTCTTTATATTAAAAATATTATTTAATATTAAGACGTATCGAAATATTAGTATTTTTGAAGGAACGGATCCACGTCGCGTATCGGGAACGTATCGAAAACACCATGTCAAATTCGATGGAGCTACGAGTGCAACCAGCTAAAGTCGTGGATGTGAGTAGGCTTTTGAATGTAAAGGTGAAGGTTTTCAAATGTAAAGAACTATGAGATTGTGAGAATTCATGCGAGGACTTTAAAGTTGTCTAAGAACAGTTCCCTTTTAACTCAAAAGCGGTTTTACTGCCAAGCTATTTGAACATTGTAATAAAAAAGGAGAGATATGAGAATAAGGGTTGTAAGCTACACTACTGGAGTACTTGAATCGTGTGGATTAAGGACGAGGAGAAGATGAGTCTGGTGAAAGGAATTCTCGTAACGGAAGGACTTTAAGTGACGAGGAGCAGCTCAGACGGTTAGAGGTTCCTTATTTCTTCAGCAAAGATCCGTATGAGTAGGTTTATCATCCAATGAGATGTTTTCTGGTGTACTTGAAGAATTGGGTCAATTCCAAGTATTTCACATCCTCCACCCTCTGAGTACATCATTTGTTCTATATCAACTGGAGAATGTATGTAGCTCTATGCGCTGGTTACCTCCCTCAACCCGCTCAAGAACGTGAACGTCACCATCAAAATGCCTTAATGAAGCGGATAGCATCTCAACACATTCTTTGTACTCTCCGCAATCGATCCGCCGTGTAGCAAGTGCATGAATGCTTCAAATGGGTTCCCCGCCATTTAAGTATGAAACCTCTTCAATAATCGTTCTGAACATTTTCCAATCCAATGTGGGATTTCTAGGTTCCCACCATTGAAAATATTGGAGAAATCGTCCCTCAAAGAATAATGGTACGCTTGAAAACATCTCATTGCACAAAACCTACCCAAACAGCTATGTTGCAAAGGTTTCATACCTCAATGGCGGGGAACCCATACGAAGCACTCTTGCAATTCTGACACGACAAATCAGTTGTGGAGTACAAAGATATTGTCAAGGTGCTCTCTACTTCTTTGAGGCACGCTGACGGCATCATTCTTGAACAAGTTGTACGAGAAAACACGTGTGTAGAGGTACCTACATTCTCCAATTTATATGGAACAAAAGATGTTCGCTCAGTGGGTGGAGGAGGTGGAACAAGTCGCAGCTCTTTCAAGTCAAATAGGGATGGGTCAAGGCAGCACTCACACTATCCTTAACCCAACGGGGAATACAAGGAATTGGCCCAATGCTTCAAGTACAATTCTGGGCGCTTTTATTTCAATTTGACAAAGTAAGACATGGCCCTCGGGAACATGGTGCATCGTCACAAGGAGGAACAATAGTTAGTGTCAAAAACGGCACCCGTTCTCCGCCTGACCACGTTTGTTGCAATCAGCACTCAACTGACCATGTTTGATGGGGTATATTTTTAAAATAGGTGGTCGTGCAGTTAACTGGAAGGCCACACAACAGCACCTGATTGCTTTGTCTCCTACAAACGATTAAGCAATGAAAGAAGCAATATGATTAAGAGGTTTGTTTGGTGAACTGGGCCTGGATTAAAAGGTGACTATCATTTATTTCGATAGGTGTACTGCAATATATTCGATTTAAGATTTGATGTATCATGAGATAATGAAACAACATTGATGTTATGTTCGATATCATTTTATTCATGATGTTATTGCTGATAGCAAAATTCGGGTCTTAAAAATTGATATGAAAGATAATTAGGCGGATATGTTGACCAAACTGTTGCCAATGGCCAAGTTTAAGCATTGCTTAGATTTGGCCAATATTTGGTATAGAAGAAAATTTTCTTTTCCAGATAGGAGGATTGGATTGGAGTAAGCGCTTCGCCAATTGCAAGCTACACTCCTGAAGTACTTGAATTGTGTGGATCATGGACGAGAAGGCGAGTCTGGTGAAAGGGATTCTCATAATTGAAGAACCTAAGTGACGAGGAACAGCTTATATGGTTAGAGGTTTCTCGTGTAGAGAGGTATTTTTGGGTGTAACAAATTCCTAAGGAGGATTAGGTGGAGTTGGCGTCTATTTGCTTTTAGGGATGAGCTCTTCAATGGTTTCAATGGTGGGAACCCAAAAATCCCACCATAGATGGGGAAATATGCAGAGCGGCTCTATTGCAGAGTTTTCATATTTCAATAGCGGGGAACCCATATGAAGCACTCGTGCTTGCGACAAGACGGATCAGTTGTGGAGTACAAAGAAAGTTTTGGTGATTGTAATTGGTTGTTTCCAGCCATAACTGTTTTTTGTTTTGATGATTGGTGTTTGTAACGAGCTCAACCTGCATTATTTCATTTAATACAAATAACAATACTGGTCGCATCAATATCCAACCTTAATTCTAAACAAATTCCTCAGCCGCATCATCAAGCTTCAAGGCCAAAAGTTGGTTGAGAAGCGTAATACAAAATCATTATTATGTCTTCACCTAATAAGTGAAACCTTAA
>JAVKPL010006133.1:0-25644 GCA_032173675.1 Gastrolobium villosum | reverse complement strand
CATTTCGAGATTATAAGATTAAAAAATTATAATGATAAAGACAAATATAACCCTGTAATATATTAAAATTACAAAAACACCTTGATTTCCGCATCAAAACGACGTCATTTTGGGCTCGCCGTAGATAATTTATATCCATTGACCGGAGAAATCCTTTACCCATATATGTATAAGAAAATATTTCTCAGCTGCTTGAAATATATTTATCTCTGGCCACTTCAAAACTATGTTATTTTATTTATTTATTTTCTTATATTAATTGATTCACTTTTAAATGGTTAAATTCTCCTGTCTTCCTTTATCATCATTGATTTAAATTTGTACTCTTATGATCTAATGACCGGACACATAAAAGTGTAGGAGCATCTTTGCCTGAAATTCTCCTTTATTGTTAGTTTTTATGGTATTGTAGCTAGTGCACACCATATCGTAAGGTCAATATCACATGGGACAAGAACATGATCCAGGAGATCAGAATAAGCATCGGGTGGTGTTTCAACCCATGGTGTGATGTTGAACTCTCCAGGAGGACAAGGTTTGATTCCCATTCCTCAACCGTAGACATAAGACAAAAAAAGTGTATCGTGTTTCAATTTCATTCTACATGAAGAGTTTTTATGTATTTTGAGAGTATTGTCCTTAATTCAATAAAAAAAAATATAACATGTGAACTGCATCCATAAGCATATATTATTGTTCGTTACATCAAAATTTTAAGTAAGAGTAATCTTGTATTTAGGAATTTGTTCTTATGAATAATTATTTTATATCATTCTTACGTACTTACTTCTTTATAAAGAAAATAAGAAAAATATGCAATTTTTTTAAGGACAACTTTTTAAGAATTTAACTTTCGACATAGCATTTAAATAGTTATTTTTAACCACTATGACGGGACTCATCGGAAAAAAAAAAGAAAATGCATTTTAACATACTACTTCTCAATCTTTATTTTTCCAATTAATAAAAGTATAAAGATTATGTAAAAATATGAGCTTGTAAATAACAAATTTCTTACTCTTATATGTATCTGTTGTATGTTGATTATTTTTTAATACTCAAACTTAACGGGCTGGGCTTTTCCCAGCTACTTCCCTCAGGTTCATTGTTTGTGCTTTTTGGTCGATAGGTTTCGGCAATATCAACTTCACTAGTACGTGAGCCTAAAATACACTACCAAGATCAAGGCCCATAGTCCATAGACCCATTACCCATATATCTGTTCACTGCTAAAATAGAAAAATGAGTTTAAGGTGGTGTTTGGTTGGGGGTATTTTAAAAGATGCCTATGCAAGTGAAAGTGACAAAGTTAAACACCAATGTTTGGTAGAAGGTTTCTTTCAATTTCCCCATCTATTAGATTTGAATAGTTTTCAACATTTTGTAGTAGAAAGCAAGGGAAACTCACTCTTAGGAAAGACAAATCGCATGTGGTATTTCAAACTTAACTAGGGAAATGGAGGATGGGGCAAATGGCATCAAACCATAATACCTCCCGTAGAAAAAAAAACTGCATATATATATATATATATATATATATATATATATATACTAATTTTCCGTTGTCCTCAGATTATTTACAGTTTAGTACAATCGCATGGCGTTCTAGTACATGCTATTTCAAGATTTAGGGACAAAAAGGGTACTCATTGAATTGAAAATTCCACCGGCTATAGCACGCGTAACTCTAGAGGAGCAAGTGTTTTAACTTTTTTTGAAGGGGGCTTATAATATTTAATAGCTATCCTTATTCTATACATTCGAATTAGGAGAAAACTAAAAATTCCATTCCATTCCTTTGAAGAGATTATACAAAAACAAATAACTGAAATTTATCAATTCAATGAGCTCTTCCTCAAAGAATGGGGACTCATGCAATGGACATATGACATGTCTCATAACTTACAATGTTAGCTGCTGGAGGTTAACCTGTTGGAATTAATAGTAAGATTAATATACAATGATCCATTGGTTATGAATAAGAAGTGGGTTAATAGAGAAAAAGAGAAAATGGAAGATGAAGAGTTGTGTGGGTTGTTTAACAAGTCCCACATTGGACAATTGGTAGAAAGTGGGAGAGTATATAAACTCCCACTCCATCTCTTTAATTGGCCCTTGGGTCACTACATATTTTATGTAGGGGGAGGAGATAGGTGGGCTTTGGTTCACCAACACTCGCAGAACCAGGTAGGTGTCCCACGGCCAAAATGGGCGCAACAAAGGACCAACAATGCTAGAGAAGCAATTGTGTGACTCCTATTGTCTAGGTATACACTAAAGGTTGACGGTTCAGCTCATTAATATACAATGATCCATTGGTTATGAATAAGAAGTGGGTTAATAGAGAAAAAGAGAAAAGGGAAGATGAAGAGTTGTGTGGGTTGTTTAACAAGTCCCACATTGGACAATTGGTAGAAAGTGGGAGAGTATATAAACTCCCACCTCCATCTCTTTAATTGGCCCTTGGGTCACTACATATTTTATGTAGGGGGAGGAGATAGGTGGGCTTTGGTTCACCACCACACACGCGCGCGCGCCGCCGCCCGTCCGGCCGGCTCGGTTCGGTTGTGTGTATTAAAAATAATTTTTTATTAAATTATTTTTATTTTTTGGTCCAAACGTTGCTTCCCTCCAAAATTCGAACCCACCCGCCGGTTTTTGAACCGAACCGGTTCTTCCTTTTCGCGAACCGGTTAAAGGAAGTGTCTACTCGCCGAACCGGTCACCGGTTGTACCTGTTCGTCGGAACGGTCACCGGTCACACCCGTTCGCCGCCGTCAGACACGGCGGTTCGCCGCCGGCGACTGTTCATCGTGACCGGTCAGTGTCTATAAATAGACACTGACACATTCAGAAATCTATCCGGTTTTTTCTGCACTTAAACTCTGCCGGAATTTTTGTTCTTCCGGTATTGCATACTGTTGTTCATCCTCCGGTGTGAATTCTTCTGGCATACTGTTGTGTTCGTTTGGGCTGTTGATTGGTAGTGCCACCATTCTTCAGACGGAATCCGTTCTATCCTGGGAGACAAGTGTCCATCAACCTTAGGCATCAGTGAGGGGGCAAATTGTCTTAAGGAGACACGTTCTGTGGGCTCGGATTCAATCCTCTTCTGCATACATTCTTCTGTCTAATTCTGTATTCAGACTACAAGTAAGTCTGTTCTTATTTTTTTTTATTGCACAGTGATAACTCTGATCATCTACCCCTTCTGTCAAATACATGGGTTCAAGGCTATAGTGATTTGATATCACCCTCTGTCTTCAATAACAATCTTAAGACAATTTCGGTGTTTTGAACCTGTGATCAGTATATTTTATTTTTCGTTATATATACTGTATCTGTTTTAATTACTGTGTGACGAATTAATCTGTGTGATTAATTTCGGATTCTGTTTGTGTAACAGAAATGGCTAGTGTAAGTACAAACAATGCCAATGTTAATGCCTCTGTTCCAATGCATGCTGATAAGCCTGAAAAACTGAATGGAACAAACTTCAAACGCTGGCAACAGAAGATGTTGTTCTATTTGACAACACTGAGTCTGGATCGTTTCCTCAAGGAAGATGCTCCCACACTGAATGAGGGAGAACAATCTGACAAGGAAAAGGTTGCTGCCATTGATGCTTTTAAGCATTCTGACTTCCTTTGCAGGAACTATATTCTCAATGCTCTAGACAACTCATTGTATAATGTGTACTGTACCCTGAAGACCAGTAAGGAACTTTGGGAAAGTCTGGACAAGAAGTATAAAACTGAGGATGCTGCCTTGAAGAAATTCATAGTTGGCAGATTCTTAGACTTCAAGATGCAAGACTCCAAATCTGTTGTGAGTCAAGTTGAGGAACTTCAAGTGATTGTGCATGAAATTCATGCAGAAGGAATGTCTCTTAGTGAGTCCTTCCAAGTTGCTGCCTTCATAGAGAAATTACCAAACTCTTGGAGGGACTTCAAGAATTATCTGAAGCATAAGCGCAAGGAATTGTCACTTGAAGATCTGGTTACCAGATTGAGAATAGAAGAAGACAATAAGATGTCTGACAAGAGGAATGGCAACAACCCTATGATCTCCAAGGCTAATGTAGTTGAAGAGGGATCTAAGTCAAAGAAGAGGAAATATTCTGAAGATGGAAATGCTAAGCAAGGAAAGGGCAATAAGTTCAAAGGCAACTGTTTCAATTGTGGGAATCCTGGCCACCGTGCAAGGGATTGTAAGAAGGAACAAAAGAAAGATCAGAGGAAGCCACAAAAGTTCAATAAGAAGAAGAAGAGCACTCAAGCCAATATGATTGATATTGCTGATCAGGTTGAAGAATTGAATCTGGCAGCAGTGGTGATGGAATGCAATCTTATTGGAGACACCAAGGAATGGTGGGTGGACACTGGGGCCACCAGACATGTCTGCTCAAACAAGAGGATGTTCTCCTCCTATACTCCTACTGATAATGGTGAGAAACTCTATATGGGTAACTCATCTACTTCAAAAGTTGAAGGTGTGGGAAAAGTGGCTTTGAAGATGACATCTGGCAAGATAGTGACACTGAATGATGTGCTCCATGTGCCTGATATTCGCAAAAACTTAGTCTCTGGATCTCTGTTAAGCAAGAATGGCTTTAAACTTGTATTTGTTTCCGATAAGTTTGTACTTACTAAGAATGATGTGTATGTAGGAAAGGGCTACCTTAGTGAGGGCCTTTTCAAACTGAATGTGATGACTGTAAACAATTCTGATATTATTAATAATACTTCTACTTCTGTTTACTTGCTTGAGTCTTCTAATTTATGGCATAATAGATTAGGACATGTTAATTTAAGGTCAATTAAGACTTTAATGCATTTAGATTTATTACCTAAATTTGAATGTTTAAATGATAAGTGCCAAGTATGTGTTGAATCAAAATTTTCGAAATTACCTTTTAAATCAGTTGAAAGATCAACCGAATTATTAGATTTAATACATACTGATATATGTGACATGAAATCTACACCATCTAGGGGTAATAAGAAATACTTTATTACATTTATTGATGATTGCAGTAGATATTGTTATGTATACTTACTTAATAGTAAAGATGAAGCAATTATTGCTTTTAAGCAATATAAAAGTGAAGTTGAGAATCAACTCAACAAGAAAATTAAAATGGTAAGGAGCGATCGTGGGGGAGAATTTGATGGCCCCTTCGAGGAATTCTGTATAGAGTCTGGTATTATACACCAGACAACAGCTCCTTATTCACCGCAATCAAATGGGATTGCAGAAAGGAAAAATCGGACATTAAAAGAGATGATGAATGCCATGTTGATTACGTCCGGTTTACCACAGAATTTGTGGGGGGAAGCCATGTTGACGGCTAACTATATAATTAATAGAATGCCCCACAAAAAGACAAAAAACATACCATATGACATATGGAAAGGTAAGAAGCCATCCCTGAAATACTTTAGAGTGTGGGGGTGCTTGGCTAAGGTTGCGGTTCCTAAACCTAAAAGGTTGAAAATCGGACCTAAAACCGTGGATTGTGTATTCATCGGTTATGCACTTAATAGTAGTGCTTATCGGTTTCTAGTGTATAAATCAGATGTATCAGATATACATGCTAATACGGTTATTGAGTCAAGGGAAGTTACTTTCTTTGAAGATATATTTCCGTATAAGAAAATAAATGAATCCAGTGGCAATAATGATGATAAGATATCAAGTGATAACAACGATGATCAGGTTGTTATACCTCGAGATGCTACAACTAATGCTGATCCTGTAGAGGATATAGAAGATGAACCTAGACGTAGCAAGAGGCAAAGGACAGCCACATCCTTTGGACCTGATTTTATGACGTATTTATTAGAAAATGAGCCTCGGACTTATAAGGAAGCTATAATGTCTCCAGAAGGACCATTCTGGGAAGAGGCTATCAATAGTGAGATAGAGTCTATTTTGTCCAACCACACTTGGGAATTGGTAAATCTTCCTCCTGGCAACAAGCCTTTAGGGAGTAAGTGGGTGTTCAAAAGAAAAATGAAAGAGAATGGCACTATTGATAAATATAAAGCAAGGCTTGTGGTAAAAGGCTACAGGCAACGTGAAGGTCTCGATTATTTCGATACTTATTCTCCTGTTTCACGGATCACATCCATTAGGATGTTGATCGCAGTAGCTGCTTTGAATGGACTAGAAGTACATCAAATGGATGTTAAAACGGCATTCTTAAACGGCGACCTGGAAGAAGAGATATATTTAGAACAACCTGAAGGTTTTGTTGTTCCAGGACAAGAACGGAAAGTTTGTCGCTTAATAAAATCCCTTTACGGGTTAAAGCAAGCTCCAAAGCAATGGCATGCGAAATTTGATAATGTTATGTTATCAAATGGATTTCGAATTAATGAATGTGACAAATGTGTCTATGTTCGAAATACAGGAAAAGGGTTTGCAATTGTCTGTCTTTATGTAGACGACATGTTGATTATGGGTAGTAATTGTCAAATGATCAATGCTACTAAACAATTACTGAAAAGTAAATTTGATATGAAAGATATGGGGATAGCAGACGTTATCCTAGGTATTAAAATCCATAGAACATCTGCAGGGTTGGCCTTATCACAGGCTCACTATATAGCTAAGGTTCTTGAGAAATTCAAAAGTTTGAATATAACCCCTGTGAGGAACCCTGTAGATTGTAATCTTAGTTTATTAAAGAACACTGGTAAAGCTACAGCACAAAAGCTATATGCTCAAGTGTTGGGTAGCCTGATGTATGTTATGAACTGCACCAGACCTGATATTGCTTATGCAGTAAGTCTGCTAAGTCGCTTTACTAGTAATCCAAATGAAAATCATTGGAAAGCTATGGTAAGAGTTTTGGGATACTTGAAGTATACTCAAAATTATGCTTTGCATTACGAGAAATACCCCGCAGTTATAGAAGGGTATTGTGATGCAAACTGGATCACCGGCTCTAATGACACTAGATCCACAAGTGGATATGTGTTTACCCTTGGTGGAGGTGCTGTGTCTTGGAAATCGTCCAAACAGACTTGCATCGCAAGGTCAACCATGGAAGCAGAATTCATTGCTTTAGATAAGGCTGGTGAAGAAGCCGAATGGCTTCGTAACTTTATTGAGGATGTTCCTAATTGGCCAAAACCGGTACCATCTGTATGCATACATTGTGATAGCCAAGCCGCTATTGGAAGGGCCAAGAACGTCATGTATAACGGTAAGTCTAGACACATACGTCGTAGACATGATACCGTAAGACAACTACTCTCGAACGGAATCATTACAATTGATTATGTTAAGTCTAAAGAGAACATAGCGGATCCGTTAACCAAAGGGATTCCTAGAGAGTTGGTTGAATATTTGTCGAAAGGAATGGGTTTAAGGCCTATCAATTGTTGAGCATTGCGGTAACTCTACCTAGAAGAGTGGAGATCCCATGAACTAGGTTCAAAGAGACAACTAAGTGATGTTCGACTGCCCAAACACTGTGGAGTTTTTAAACTCATACTCATTCCTAGACAAGACAGTGTATTTATGAGGGTAAGCACTTAGGCTTTTAATGATTTCTTAATCTGTTGTGTTCAGATGATGTATAGTGAGTTACATCACAAGAAATCACCTATGTGAGTGTGAAGTGAGGGCCGCTTCTATGAGAATTTTTCAAAGGCCGATTCTCTAACAACACTCGCAGAACCAGGTAGGTGTCCCACGGCCAAAATGGGCGCAACAAAGGACCAACAATGCTAGAGAAGCAATTGTGTGACTCCTATTGTCTAGGTATACACTAAAGGTTGACGGTTCAAGTCGCCCTAGACCACCGATTGACCGAGTATATCCGATAGGTTTTCACTAGAGAAGGTTCAAAGGTAACTCCACCTATCTCGATGCAGTTGTTTCTCGTTGAGGAATTTACACTTTGCATTTATACTCTTATGCATTTTGTCACGATGATTTGACTTCTTATCCATGTGGGGGATTGTTGGAATTAATAGTAAGATTAATATACAATGATCCATTGGTTATGAATAAGAAGTGGGTTAATAGAGAAAAAGAGAAAAGGGAAGATGAAGAGTTGTGTGGGTTGTTTAACAAGTCCCACATTGGACAATTGGTAGAAAGTGGGAGAGTATATAAACTCCCACCTCCATCTCTTTAATTGGCCCTTGGGTCACTACATATTTTATGTAGGGGGAGGAGATAGGTGGGCTTTGGTTCACCACCACACACGCGCGCGCGCCGCCGCCGTCCGTCCGGCCGGCTCGGTTCGGTTCGGTTCGGTTGTGTGTATTAAAAATAATTTTTTATTAAATTATTTTTATTTTTTGGTCCAAACGTTGCTTCCCTCCAAAATTCGAACCCACCCGCCGGTTTTTGAACCGAACCGGTTCTTCCTTTTCGCGAACCGGTTAAAGGAAGTGTCTACTCGCCGAACCGGTCACCGGTTGTACCTGTTCGTCGGAACGGTCACCGGTCACACCCGTTCGCCGCCGTCAGACACGGCGGTTCGCCGCCGGCGACTGTTCATCGTGACCGGTCAGTGTCTATAAATAGACACTGACACATTCAGAAATCGATCCGGTTTTTTCTGCACATTCAAATCTAGAAATACCACTGCTTAGCTTTCCGGTTTTTTCTGCACTTAAACTCTCTGCCGGAATTTTTGTTCTTCCGGTATTGCATACTGTTGTTCATCCTCCGGTGTGAATTCTTCTGGCATACTGTTGTGTTCGTTTGGGCTGTTGATTGGTAGTGCCACCATTCTTCAGACGGAATCCGTTCTATCCTGGGAGACAAGTGTCCATCAACCTTAGGCATCAGTGAGGGGGCAAATTGTCTTAAGGAGACACGTTCTGTGGGCTCGGATTCAATCCTCTTCTGCATACATTCTTCTGTCTAATTCTGTATTCGACTGATACAAGTAAGTCTGTTCTTATTTTTTATTATTGCACAGTGATAACTCTGATCATCTACCCCTTCTGTCAAATACATGGGTTCAAGGCTATAGTGATTTTATCACCCTCTGTCTTAGTGCAAACTCATCAGCAATTTGTTTGTCAACTAAAATCTCAAGCAACCATGAGAGGTTATCAACTTCAAGAGCTATATGCTTTACTATAGGTTCTCTGTCATCACTCGGTTTGTCTGTGAAGCCCGGTTCTGCGGCCTGCTTGAAAAGAGATAGCAATGAATCCAAGCAGCTTCTGCATGATCTGTAAATCATGTCATTGCATATGTCAGTTGAACGTGCATGGCTTGGAAGATTGTTATTCTCCCTAAGGAGCTTTAGTACTATGGATTTCATCTCTCGGCGACCTCTTTCCTCATTGCTTTTGAGAACAAGTTCAATAATCTGGGAAAGAGTGTCTTTTGGGACATTAGAAATATCAGAAGAAACTCGTTTCAGCACAGGGTTGACCCCAATTCCTTCCCCTTGGAGTTTTAGTACAGTTGAGACTACCTTTTCTTCTACCTCTTCTCCAACCCAAGGGACTGCTTCCAAATACTCCAAACATGATTGGATACATGAGCTGAAGCCAAGGAATTCTGCAACCTGAGGGAATATCATATTTTAGCCTTTAGATTTTCTAAAGAGATTTTAACATTGCTTTCCCAAATGGAAACTACGAAATAAACAAAAACAAAAAAACTATGCATATGCTGATCATAAAAGGTCCACTAAAATAACTTCAAGTTCTTTCACAAATCCTAGTGTAAAGCTGGATATCATATGCTATACACATTGATCAAGGTATCCTACAGCTAAGGAAAAAGTACATACTATTGTTAGGGATCTCATAGAAAGTTAAACAAAATCAATTTGCAAAATTTAGAAAGTCTAGACTAAGGCTTCAGTTAACTTGGACACTGAAAATCACCCATTACAGTTACACTACCTCTATGAAGTCAAAAAGACATGAACTCATCCAGTTATAGCTGTCCATATTCCAATATGCAGCAGCAGAATACACAGAAGTACATAAAAAATATAAGAAATGAAGAAAAGCGTCCTGCATATTTAGCAGGATCACATAACTTGGATGCTTTCTTCTTTCATTCTGACCTCAAGGCTAGCTCATCTTCAAAAAATAGCTTTCTCCTAAGATCTCTGTTTAAGTTAATGATATAGTATTGATTATCACACAACTTGTAACAGTCTGCTTTTCTTTGAGAAAGAACATTTTTGTTTTTGCTGAGAAGAATCATGTTAACAATGAACACCAATAAATTCTGTGGATTGCCTCTGGGTCTAATGGTACCCCTCCAATTTTAGGGAAACACATACCACAAATGGATTTAAAACCAATGTTGAATGTTAAGATCTAGTTGCAAGGTATGGGACTTAGAGTCCCACATCAGAAACATAAGGTTCTGGTGTAGGATTTATATGGATTTTGGGCTCTCCTACCTTATAAGCTAGCTTTTGGGGTGAGGTTTTCCCAAGCTTCGTATCAATTGATATCATAGCCTTCCACTATGTCTCCCCTTTCCTACCTTACGATATAAAAAGACAGTTCCTTTGAATTGATATAACTTATTGGTATATGCTATCTGAATAGGAGGGCACTGGATCTCACACATTGAAGGACAGAAAACAGTTCATTCCTAATGCAAATTAATTAAATGGTGAAATACCTAGGAGACAATGAAGGCATTATGCGGAAAAAAAATGGATGACTGTGGTTTCAGGCACTACCTTTCATAATTAAGCCTTATAGAGACAGGTTCGGAATATTTTGACCAATGAAAATACTATGATCTTGAGGAATAAGAATAACCTCAGTAATATTAATTGTTTTAGGAAAAAAAATACCCCTATGATAACATGATTATATCATGATCATCACTACAGTTCTCATTCATGGAACACTCCACTCTTCAATGCAACTGTTGATCTTTCAGTGTCAACTGTATCTGCATACAAGTATGTATTACAAGCTAGTTGTGCATATACTTTTGAAGAGTACATTATATACTTGTTAACCATAATTATAAAAAAAGAAATCCCCATACGAGCATACAATGCAAGGATTATTCTATCATCTTCACTGCAATTGACATTCATAGCACAAGTTTTTACTCGTGCAACTCTAGATTTTTCCATCAGTAACCAGTATATGGGTATCTGTCATAAAATGAAGGATCCGTGAAATTCCTTGTTTAATTGGAGCATTTCTTCCGTCAAGATCAGAGTGGAGAAGAGATCATATGATCAAAACTATAAAGGCCTCCCAAGAAAAAAGCATCTATAAATTGCCTTATAAGTAATCATTCTTGCATTCTTGAAACAACTGTAATGCCCCAGCTTCCATTTCACTGCACCAGCTTCCAATTTATAAGATAATCATTATGTTGCTATACTCTTTTTAGGGCCAATGACCAAAATGTCATCTCTTTTTTTTTTTTTTTTGGTGGGGGGGGGGGGGGGATGCCAAAATGCCACACTAGGGGAACTATTTATTTCCCATTCTACCACACTAGGGGAACTAGTAGCATCAGTCCCCAACATTACATACATTTTGCCACGGGGTAGAAGGATATAAGTCCAACTATTTGTCACGTGGCCAAACGCGTCTCGTTGAGCCAGTAGCAGGATTCAACCGTGTCATTTCAGAAAATAATTTGGGGACCGTGGCATATTGGTATCTTTTCCCCCAAATCATGTCAAATTGGTCTTTGTTCCACTCTTTTAAAGTATCACAAAGTAGTACAAATAATTTATATTTTTTGACTTCTTACTTTATAGATACTATGTAAATTCAATCACTAGATGAAGATAATAGCTTTATATAAGTTTAAGAACGTGTATCAAACCAGGGAACCGTACCGCAAAGATTTATCATAGCGGAGCATGAATTGACTCTTAACACAAGGAGTATAATTAATGAGAGGAGTATTAATACACTTTAGCAGATATATTAACAATAAGCTTCCAAGCAAACATTTATTTCAGAAGAACAAATAAACAGACACTGAACCACCATAAAGATAATCTCAAAATCACCATACCAGTAAGAACGAAAGAGTGATTGCAACACGGCATATTTCATCCCCAGAAATTCATTATACAACAGCAGTCAAAGTTGATAAACAAACCAGCAAAGCGTGACATTGATAGAAAATTACCTTGAGTATTCGAAGAATGCGAGGAACACTTTGCTTCATTAGCCGCTGCTTCATTTCCTTGCAGTACATCAGACCAACAGTTTCAACATACATTTCAACATCCTCACAATCACCGATTTGGAGACATGACAAACCCGATAGTTCAGAAAGTTTGTCAGAAAAGAAACTACTCTTCTCTATCAGAACATCCCTGTGCACACTTAACTTGACAGAAAATCCCTGCTTTCCTAATAAAACCACCTTCATATCACAAGTTCCAGGTTCACCAAACTCAATAGCTACCTTTCTTGGCAAAGTTTCAATTTTGGGTCTCGGTGCTCTCTCTGCAGGCACAGATGTGCTAGCTGGAGGTCTTTCTGGACCAGTACTACATTGTTGATCATCAGAAGGCACCAATCTCGATGGAGCAGATGCAGAAGCTCTTCTCTCACTCACTGGCACTGGCTTTTTCTGAACACTGTTTGTTGGTGGGGATGAAGAGGGTTTGGGTTTATTCAGAGGATTTTGAGCCTTGAAGCTTTTCTGAAACACAACAGGAGAAGGGCAGCACCAAAACCCTTCTGGGGTGACAGCTATTGGAACATTTTTAATCTTGGTTTGGCCTTGCTCCACCCGGGTAACCTTAATTTCAGCCATGTCTAGCAAGTCACAAGGATTCACAAACAAACAGCTAATATGGAACAAGATGTGATGTCATCACAGTGAAAATGAAGCAGTGGAAATAACCAAACAAGCCCTTTGTTTTCCTATGTAACAAACACTGAATTGGTTGTACTAGCAAGTCAAGTCAAGGGGAAGAAAATATCTCGGCAAGTTTTGTTCCCTTCTTTCCGGAAGTTCAGCTTTTCCTTTGAATACAGTGCTTTTCCCTCATGACCACGGAAATAAGGAAAATAAACAGCTGCAATCTTTGAAGTTGATCTGCTTTTCTTTCCCCAAAAGAATCACTGCAGTTTCACACAAATTTCATGGAACATGAGGAATGTTAATTTGATATTTATTTATTTTTTTTTCCTTTCTCAAATGGGTAAAAGGATTTGAATCCCAAAAATAACAGGAGGAAGATATACAGAAGCATTACAATTTTCATTCAGAAAGAGAGAAAAGTGGTTAAAGAATTTTAAAAAATATAACCCAAGAGTTCTACAGATACCCTCTAGTTAACTACAGATCTGCAGCAGAGACAAATTAAATGGGGGGCAAAAGCACAGAGAAAAATGGTTCCTTTCTCTAAGCCAAACGCAGAAAACTTACCAAGAAATGGTGTCATGTGAGAAACCTCATAGAATCCATGTCTTATTTAATACTACTGAACCAACAACAACAGAGTGTGAGAAATGATTGAACAGGAGGTGCAGTGTTAAGCATCAAGGGAGCCAGTGAACAATGAGTTAGTGTAGTGTAGTGTAGTAATAGTAGTCCCCTCTTTAATTTGTAAAGCAGAGAAACACCACGAGACCCGAAAAAGCAAAAGGGAATAATCACGGAGAGGGGAATGGATGATGGCTCATGGGATGTGTTTCTACTTTAACAGTTCCATGCTTTTGATGATTGTCTTTGTTTTGTACCTATGGGGTCTGGGTCTCACTATTACACCATCTTTGTTTTGTACCAGACCCAATGTTACTGCTTTTTATTTTTTGGAATATAATTATTTTTATTTTGGATAAAGTGTGTGTCATTTCAAAGATGTAAAGTTGTGTTATTTTAAGAGAAAGAAATAGATAGATAAAAGATAAGAGATAGTTGACAAAAAAATAAAAGTGTCACCTATTTATGAGAGTGAAAGGATATAAGTTTTGTTATTTAAAAGAATAAATATTTTTTCCTTTTATTTTTTGAAATATGTTTTATACAACATTGAAAAAATATAGATAAAAATCATTACAGAGAAGAGAAAGAAAAAAGTTATATATATATAAGATAATTTTATCTTATATAATATAAAAAATATATTTTCCTTTTATTTTTCTATCTTGTTTTTTTGTCTATACACAACGCAGCACTCATAACAGACACAATGCATGCCTCCCGTTTTATTCCACCTATTATTATTTATTTTTTTAATAATTTTCTGAGATTCTCCGTGTCCCTGTTGCTTTTGGGGACCGTAGTTGGATTTTCTAGGCTGGGAGACACTGTCATTTTGAGTAAAGCAGAAGTTAGCTACATGGAGTGCAATGACCAGTTCACCCTCTAGTTCAGGAAAATATTTTCTATGTTTCAGGATCACTCAATGATTTGGTATTTTCTCTCTTAACATTAATTTTTTCTTTCCCTTTTTATCCCTGTTACTTTTCTTCTTTTCCAATTTTATCCTCTCATTTATATTAAGGGACCACCTAAAAAAAAGTGATCCTGTCCCATAATAAATTCTCTCCTAGTTCAGGTATTGGGATGTTGCTCTTGTACATGCCAAATTTTGAAGTAGGAGAGTGAGCTTGTATCTTGATATTAATAACAAAAATATGTCAGTGACTAACAAAGTATTAAATTTATTATTTTCCTAAATTTAAGCTGCAGTTTTTATTATAGTTTATTTTTTTAATCTTGAATGTGGCAGTTAACCATTAGCGGTATATGAGGGACTAAGACATGAAAACGATTGATGGTCCAAAGTTCAAACCAAAAGCACAGTGTGTTCCTTCTTTCTTCATAGAAAGGGACGGCAGTGCTTCTTGTTCTCTCCCTATATATAGATATGAGAACACGAATGAATCACAATTCACACACACACACATATATATATATATATATATATATATATATATATATATATATATATATATTCATTTTTGGCTTATCAATTTGTCAGTTGTTATAAAATTAATCACAAATAACCGACGATAAATTATTCGGTTCAGGAATTAGGTTGAGTTAGTTTTTACATCCAAGGGCCAACAAGAATTAAACTCTGTAGTATTTGCACTAAAAGATAAAACCAAATATAACAATATACACACTAACAAAAGCACATATCAAAAAAGCCCTAAATAAATCCTCACCGCCAAATATAGGAAACTATATACAAAGAACCCTAAAGATTGATCTAAACAATTAGCCACAATAATAACAACTAATAACACAATAGAAATATAGGCTACAAGTTTACAAATACCACACATTCAAGCAAGCTCCTGATCCTCCTAATCATCGAATCAACACTTACAAGATTCACCTTCTTAGAGCACCAGAAGCCACAAATCTTCTCCAAGACTTAGCCAAGCACCTACAACACATAGACCAACAAAACCACAACAAAAACGGGCAAGAACAGAGTTATTGATCGCAATCTAGGTTTCGAGCATGAAACCCTAACATAGCTCACAAATGGAATTTTTCAAAGAATAGAGAGCGAATAATGCATCACGTATCGAAATGAATTGGTACACACAATCTAGAAGAGTCTTAGCTATTATTATATGATCAAACGCACCGTTTTATTATTATCAATGTGAAATGACTAAAATACCCATTACAAACACTAATGAATGAATGAAACGATAGGCTGCATTGGGAAATAAACATAACAAACTCCACCTTATTTCATAAGGCAGCTTGTGTAAATACAAAAAAGATGGAATTTAATCCTATGATC
Source organism: Gastrolobium villosum (assembly GCA_032173675.1). NCBI lineage: Eukaryota > Viridiplantae > Streptophyta > Magnoliopsida > Fabales > Fabaceae > Gastrolobium > Gastrolobium villosum. Next base: position 9,926 of record JAVKPL010006133.1, on the reverse strand, counting down.
AATTTTCTATCTTCCACAAGATTAACCCAGAACCTTCAACAAACTCAAGTCATCCTTGAACTTGTTGATATAAACTTGGTGAAAATATCAGCAATGTTCTAAGAAGTGAATATCTTTTCTACCTCAACCTGCCCATTAGAGATGATGTCTCTAATGAAGTGCAACCTAACATTTATGTGTTTTTCCATTTCATGGAAGACGTAACACCTCGTGTATACCCAATGTATTATCATTAATTATGGCATTAAGCGTAGACAGAATCAAAGTAATTAAAGCAGAATCACTAATAAATATTTTCCATTTCGTGAATAATTTTACTTTGTATTTTATTATGTCAACTTCTTTAATTCATTAGTCATTCATTAATTAGGAGTGTCCTATTTTAGCCTACAATCTCTTAAGAAATGTCCCACATGAGCCAAGTGGATTAAAAACTTAAGTTTAAGTTGCAGGGCTAGCACGCTTTAGGATCTATTTAGCGTGTTATAGCGCGCTTAGAAGGTTGCTTACTGTCTTAGGATCTTATAGTGCATTTTAGCAAAGCGCACTCCCCAGAAAATGAAGAGGTTCCATTTGGATTTTTAATCTCCTTTCCAAGCACTTATGTATCCCCCAAAGTACCTAATGAATCATTTGGCCATTTTCATGACAATCAAGCATTTACATACATTATTTATCCATGAATTTCCTTATTCTTGTCATCACACCATCAACATCATTACAAGTACATCTTAAGATTCATATACCCAAAAGAATAATCATGTTACATCATACTTCAAAGGGAATATTACAAAAGGTACGTAAGTTCATTTCTCTTATCATGTCATGGTGCTCAAATCTACATCATGAGGCATACAAGCCCTGCCCATACATGAATTAAAAACTACTATATTATAAACCTTATACACATATCCTTGGCACGTTAGGATTACAAAGCATGATCTTTCATTCTATGAAATTACATACACCATAGCTACAAGCTTTTACTTTAAGGAATGCCAAAGCCTATACAAAAGATGCGGCTATACAAAATGTATGTAGCTAAACAACATCCCCTCAAAATACATCATCTCAAAAGCAAACTACTAGGGACTAAGTAGGCTCTGTGCCCCTATTGGAACTGACTCCTCCGTCTCCCTGTGTCCTCAAATATATTTCCTAACACGGAGTGAGATAACCATCTCAATAAAGCAAGATTGGAAGACATAGTGCATGATTTCTTTTCAATAAAGCAAGATCAACTTCTTTAACTACCTCTTTATTTTAATTCTTAGAGACTTTGAAGGAGGAATCTTAATATTTGACAACTCAACATTAGGAGTAGATGAGGCCAAAAACTCAAGATTCTTTCTCTTAAAATAAGCATCAATTGTAGCATTCTTCACCATAATAATCACCTACAAAGAGCATGAATTATTCTGTCTCTTCCCTATAATAATCACCTATATTATTTTAATATATAAAATGTTAGAATTAGCTATAGGTTTTGAAATCTATATTTTCCTAAAGTCTTATATTTTGTGGGAAGTCCAATATACATAATTTGAACTATAATATAGAGATAAATTATAAAATCATGTTAATAACCAATTATAAATTAAATAATAGAAAGAATTGGGTAAAATTTGTTTACCTTAACGCCAGTTGTCGTTACAGGAAAGAAATTGAAGCCATTAGTGATAAAAGGAATTTCTATCAACCAAAATTCCCTGTTGACCATAATGCCATTACCACAATCAAACCAAAGAAATTCATGTTTAGAGAGGGGGAAAACACAAAACGTTGTAATATGGTTAAAGTGGTAAAAGTCCTAATTCTCAAAATTTAAATACCAATTAAACTATTCTCTCTAAACCAATAATCTGCACCAAAGAATTTAACAATAAAAATATTATAGATAAATGATTCTGCTCTACAAAAAGAAAGTAATTGTCAATGAATAAATAAAATAGATTATTATACTCATAATCAGAATTCCCTCCTAAATTTGTTAGCTTGTTCTTAGATATAGCATCTGTACTCAAAGTGGTACATAGATGTGTCCCATGAAAGGTGAAGTATGTTGATGTAGGGGTTTCCATAGTAGTAGTGGTAGAGACCAAGGCACTAGTAGAGCTTCACATGTATGTGCTCAAGGGGGAGTGTGTGTATGGCTAGAATTGTTCTCCTCTAGGCAGCAGCTCATGAAGCTGAATGGAGAAGAAGGGGTCCCTCCCTCAACGTGAGAGGGGGGTATTTAGAGCAAGAGCTCTAGTCAACCTAGCCAGCCTAGCCTTTTCAGGCTAGGCATGCTGAACCTCTGCCTTTGTGCAGGGGCAGCTGGTGTGCATGGGGAAGAGGGGGCATCCTATGATGCCTTCTAGAAGATGGCTCTTTAGGCTGGGCCTAACAGTTGGGCCCATGTGGGTGGGCTATCCAGAACAGCATCAACCCCACACATTCATAAAATATATATATATATATATATATATACATATATATATATATATATATAGCACGAGTTGAATTAGATAGTTATATAAAAAAAATTATTTTATAACCCTAATTTGGGCTAAAAGAAAGTATTTTAATAAATAAAAGAAAGTAAGTGCAAAAAAAAGCCTATGCTATATTGGCTTAGCCTATATTCTACCTACCCCAATGTGTGTTTGATGAATGAGAGTATATCTCTTTCTTGTAGTCTTGTGGTACAGTGGTAGGATTTTGTTTCACAACCTTTGCTAGAAAGTTCTTCTTCCAGAATCAAGTGCAGTCAAGGTGGGGAGCAGCAATGGATGTGTGCTCTTTTCCTTCCCCAATTTTTAGCTCAAAAAATTAGAACCCCTATTTGTGTTTTGTTGTTGTCTTCTTTGACAATCATTTTCGCCACCCTCTTGATAATCAGGTGTGCCTAATTTCAAAAAAAAATCTTTGGCCCTAAAAGTTTGCTATTTCGTTTGGATAAAACTGCAATTTCAATCTCTAAAATTATGTTTGTTTAAGTTTTTTTTTTTTGAAACTTTTAGCCCATTTACTTAATTTTTTTAATCCAAATCTAATTTATTTTTCAGCCTAAATTTATATATATATATATATATATATATATATATATATATAGTAAGAAAAAATCAAAAAATCAGGGCGGGGCAGTGGCTAACCCTAGCCCCTCCCCTGGGTAAAATGAATCTAAAAAATAGGGAGGGCGGTGGCTAACCCTAGCCCCTCCCCTGGGTCCGCCTATGGTTAGCAGGCAACTCCTTTTCACCACCGAGAGCCTTTGAGCATTTATGATGCACCAAGACAGCTCATATCTTCTTCCTCCACATGTTGAAGTCTCCCTTTCCATTAAATTTCTCAACGTCCACTCGAGCTGAGCTCATTGTGTACTTGATAAGAAAAGAGTAAACTATAGAAAGAAGGTAAAGAAATAGAAAAAGAGACCAAGAACGAAGGCTCTTGATACCATTTGTTATAAGATTGAGCTCATCGTGTACTTGATAAGAAAAGAGTAAACTATAGAAAGAAGGTAAAGAAATAGAAAAAGAGACCAAGAACGAAGGCTCTTGATACCATTTGTTATAAGATTGACCGCATATTACAGGGGATAAGGAAACATAGAGGAGAAGAAGAATACCAAAGATTACTTGGTTCAAAAACTAGGGGGAGCTAGTTTCCTACATCAAAGGGCCAACAAGGATTAAACTCCATAGCACTTGCACTAAAAGATAAAACCAATAAAATAATACACACAATAACAAAGGCACAAATCGAAAAAGGTCTAAGTAAACCTTCAATCCCAAATATTATAGGTACGAACAAAGAACCCCAAAGATTGATCTAAACAATTACCCACTTCAACAACAATTAATAACATAGAAGAAATACAAGCTACAAGTCTACGAATTCCACACATTCCAGCAAGCTCCGGATTCTCCTAATCACCGAATCAACACTTAAAAGATTCACCTTATTGAAGCACCAGGAGCCATGAATCATCTCTAAGACTTAGTTGCTTATATCTTGATACGTGATGGATATGATAATGAGAGAATTGAACTATAAAAGAAGATCAAGATGAAGGACACTTGTTATTTCTAAAGAATTAAGAAGAATAAAACTTGAGATAAAGACTATGCCACCACTTAAAGCCTAAGAGGATTACACCATATTTGATATTAAAGGTTAGGCTACCCTCCTAATTGATAAAGAACTCATTTACCTCACAACTAACCAAATGTTAGATAAAGATAACAAGATTTCAAAACAAGTTTTTGAGAAAACTTGAGTCAATTTTCATTTATCAAATCATGGTTTGTGGTTTACAAGTATTCTCTATTTATAGATGAAACTAAAAACATGAAAATACAAAGAGAAATCAACTATTAACCATTGTCCAATTTCCATGGCTGATTCACCTTGAAACTAGCTTCTTAACAACTTTCAAGAGTTTTGTTGCTTAGGATATATAGTAATAATTAATAACAACTCCCAAGAGTTGTGTACTTCCAAAAGTTATGTTGCTTTGGAAATACAATAATTGTATACCCAAATTTAATTAGTTTAAGCATCAATTCTAATTTTTTTACCATCCTTTATAATTGACCTATTAAAGAAGCCAATTAAGCACAATGTCCTAAAACAACTTGGGAACCCAATTGAAATTGAGACTTGAATTTATATCACGTGGGCTTAACATTTGATCTCTTATAATCAAATTAAGTATATTTTTCCCCGCATCACTTGTAGCACGTAGAACAACAAAAAATGGGCAAAAACCAATATATTGATCATAATATGGGTTTTGAGCATGAAGCCTTAGCAGAGCTCACAAAGAGAGTTTTTCTTAGAACAGAAAGGACAATAAGACATGTACTAAAATGAATAGGTACAAAAAATAAGGAAGTGTCTCATCTATTATTATATAATCAAATGCACCATTTTATCAATTATTGTCAATGTGAAATGACTAAACTACACATTAAATACATTAATGAATGAATCAAACAACAAGTTGCATTAGGAAATAAACTTAACACCACTTCACTCGCCTCTTCTTAGGGATAAATCTTTATCTAATCTTCTAAATCTAATTGCTTTAATAATCGGCTTAGCTTATCTAATTAATTCAACAAGCTTTAAAAATATATAATTAAAAATGAAAAAAAAACATAAACGATCTCAGCTACTAAACTCTTTTATTTATATATGTAAGATGGGTTTGTTTTTTCTGATGTTACTTTAGATAACTTTATCTAATGTTCACCAAAATGACGTCGTTTTGGGATGAAAATCATGGTATTTTTATAATTTTAATTTATTTCAGCGTTATAATAATCTTTGTCACTCTAATTTTTTAATTTTTCAACCCCAAAGCGACGTCGTTTCGATGAACATTAGATAAAGTTATCTAAAGTAACTCGGAAACTCTTTTCCCATTTAAGATTTTAAGAATTTTAGATTAAATCTGTTATGGAAGACAGAGGGTGATATCAAATCACTATTGCCTTGAACCCATGTATTTGACAGAAAGGGTAGATGATCAGAGTTATCACTGTGTAATAATAAAAAAAATAAAAGCAGACTTACTTGTAATCCGAATACAGAATTAGTCAGAAGAATGTATGCAGGAGAGGATTGAATCTGAGCCCACTGAACGTGTCTCCTTAAGACAATTTGCCCCCTCACTGATGCCTAAGGTTGATGGACACTTGTCTCCCAGGATAGAACGGATTCCATCTGAAGAATGGTGGCACTACCAATCAACAGCCCAAACGAACACAACAGTATGTCAAAAGAATTCACACCGGAGGATGAACAACAGCATGCAATACCGGAAGAATAAAAATTCCGGCAGAGTTTTAGTGCAGAAAAAACCGGATAGATTTCTGAATGTGTCAGTGTCTATTTATAGACACTGACCGGTCACGAAGAAAAGTCACCGGCGGTGAACCGCCGTGTCTGACGGCAGCGAACGGGTGTGACCGGTGACCGTTCCGACGAACAGGTACAACCGGTGACCGGTTTGGCGAGTAGACACTTCCTTTAACCGGTTCGCGAAAAGGAAGAACCGGTTCGGTTCAAAAATCGGCGGGTGGGTTCGAATTTTGGAGGGAAGCAACGTTTGACCAAAAAATAAAAATAATTTAATAAAACCGAACCGAGCCGAGCCGGCCGGACGGACGGCGGCGGCGGCGCGCGCGCGTGTGTGGTGGTGAACCAAAGCCCACCTATCTCCTCCCCCTACATAAAATATGTAGTGACCCAAGGGCCAATTAAAGAGATGGAGGTGGGAGTTTATATACTCTCCCACTTTCTACCAATTGTCGAATGTGGGACTTGTTAAACAACCCACACAACTCTTCATCTTCCTTTTTCTCTTTTTCTCTATTAACCCACTTCTATTCATAACCAATGGATCGCTTACTATTAATTCCAACAATCCCCCGCAAATCATCGTGACAAAATGCATAAGAGTATAAATGCAAAGTGTAAATTCCTCAAAGAAACAACTGCATCGAGATAGGTGGAGTTACCTAACCTTCTCCCTCCCCAATCTACATAAAATATGTATACCTAGACAATGACCCAAGGGCCAATTAAAGAGATGGAGGTGGGAGTTTATATACTCTCCCACTTTCTACCAATTGTCCAATGTGGGACTTGTTAAACAGCCCACACAACTCTTCATCTTCCTTTTTCTCATTTTCTCTATTACCGTTATACATGACGTTCTTGGCCCTTCCAATAGCGGCTTGGCTATCACAATGTATGCATACAGATGCTACCGGTTTTGGCCAATTAGGAACATCCTCGATAAAGTTACGAAGCCATTCGGCTTCTTCACCAGCCTTATCTAAAGCAATGAATTCTGCTTCCATGGTTGACCTTGCGATGCAAGTCTGTTTGGACGATTTCCAAGACACAGCACCTCCACCAAGGGTAAACACATATCCACTTGTGGATCTAGTGTCATTAGAGCCGGTGATCCAGTTTGCATCATAATACCCTTCTATAACTGCGGGGTATTTCTCGTAATGCAAAGCATGATTTTGAGTATACTTCAAGTATCCCAAAACTCTTACCATAGCTTTCCAATGATTTTCATTTGGATTACTAGTAAAGCGACTTAGCAGACTTTCTGCATAAGTAATATCAGGTCTGGTGCAGTTCATAACATACATCAGGCTACCCAACACTTGAGCATATAACTTTTGTGCTGTAGCTTTACCAGTGTTCTTTAATAAACTAAGATTACAATCTACAGGGTTCCTCACAGGGGTTATATTCAAACTTTTGAATTTCTCAAGAACCTTAGCTATATAGTGAGCCTGTGATAAGGCCAACCCTGCAGATGTTCTATGGATTTTAATGCCTAGGATAACGTCTGCTATCCCCATATCTTTCATATCAAATTTACTTTTCAGTAATTGTTTAGTAGCATTGATCATTTGACAATTACTACCCATAATCAACATGTCGTCTACATAAAGACGGACAATTGCAAACCATTTTCCTGTATTTCAAACATAGACACATTTGTCACATTCATTAATTCGAAATCCATTTGATAACATAACATTATCAAATTTCGCATGCCATTGCTTTGGAGCTTGCTTTAACCCGTAAAGGGATTTTATTAAGCGACAAACTTTTCATTCTTGTCCTGGAACAACAAAACCTTCAGGTTGTTCTAAATATATCTCTTCTTCCAGGTCGCCGTTTAAGAATGCCATTTTAACATCCATTTGATGTACTTCTAGTCCATTCAAAGCAGCTACTGCGATCAACATCCTAATGGATGTGATCCGTGAAACAGGAGAATAAGTATCGAAATAATCGAGACCTTCACGTTGCCTGTAGCCTTTTACCACAAGCCTTGCTTTATATTTATCAATAGTGCAATTCTCTTTCATTTTTCTTTTGAACACCCACTTACTCCCTAAAGGCTTGTTGCCAGGAGGAAGATTTACCAGTTCCCAAGTGTGGTTGGACAAAATAGACTCTATCTCAATATTGATAGCCTCTTCCCAGAATGGTCCTTCTGGAGACATTATAGCTTCCTTATAAGTTCGAGGCTCATTTTCTCATAAATACGTCATAAAATCAGGTCCAAAGGATGTGGCTGTCCTTTGCCTCTTGCTACGTCTAGGTTCATCTTCTATATCCTCTACAGGATCAACATTAGTTGTAGCATCTCGAGGTATAACAACCTGATCATCGTTGTTATCACTTGATATCTTATCATCATTATTGCCACTGGATTCATTTATTTTCTTATACGGAAATATATCTTCAAAGAAAGTAACTTCCCTTGACTCAATAACCGTATTAGCATGTATATCTGATACATCTGATTTATACACTAGAAACCGATAAGCACTACTATTAAGTGCATAACCGATGAATACACAATCCACGGTTTTAGGTCCGATTTTCAACCTTTTAGGTTTAGGAACCGCAACCTTAGCTAAGCACCCCCACACTCTAAAGTATTTCAGGGATGGCTTCTTACCTTTCCATATGTCATATGGTATGTTTTTTGTCCTTTTGTGGGGCATTCTATTAATTATATATTTAGCCGTCAACATGGCTTCCCCCCACAAATTCTGTGGTAAACCGGACGTAATCAACATGGCATCATCATCTCTTTTAATGTCCGATTTTTCCTTTCTGCAATCCCATTTGATTGCGGTGAATAAGGAGCTGTTGTCTGGTGTATAATACCAGACTCTATACAGAATTCCTCGAAGGGGCCATCAAATTCTCCCCCACGATCGCTCCTTACCATTTTAATTTTCTTGTTGAGTTGATTCTCAACTTCACTTTTATATTGCTTAAAAGCAATAATTGCTTCATCTTTACTATTAAGTAAGTATACATAACAATATCTACTGCAATCATCAATAAATGTAATAAAGTATTTCTTATTACCCCTAGATGGTGTAGATTTCATGTCACATATATCAGTATGTATTAAATCTAACTACACGGTTGATCTTTCAACTGATTAAAAGGTAATTTCGAAAATTTTGATTCAACACATACTTAGCACTTATCATTTAAACATTCAAATTTAGGTAATAAATCTAAATGCATTAAAGTCTTAATTGACCTTAAATTAACATGTCCTAATCTATTATGTCATAAATTAGAAGACTCAAGCAAGTAAACAGAAGTAGAAGTATTATTAATAATATCAGAATTGTTTACAGTGATCACATTCAGTTTGAAAAGGCCCTCACTAAGGTAGCCCTTTCCTACATACACATCATTCTTAGTAAGTACAAACTTATCGGAAACAAATACAAGTTTAAAGTCATTCTTGCTTAACAGAGATCCAGAGACTAAGTTTTTGCGAATATCAGGCACATGGAGCACATCATTCAGTGTCACTATCTTGCCAGATGTCATCTTCAAAGCCACTTTTCCCACACCTTCAACTTTTGAAGTAGATGAGTTACCCATATAGAGTTTCTCACCATTATCAGTAGGAGTATAGGAGGAGAACATCCTCTTGTTTGAGCAGACATGTCTGGTGGCCCCAGTGTCCACCCATCATTCCTTGGTGTCCCCAATAAGATTGCATTCCATCACCACTGCTGCCAGATTCAATTCTTCAACCTGATCAGCAATATCAATCATATTGGCTTGAGTGTTCTTCTTCTTCTTATTGAACTTTTGTGGCTTCCTCTGATCTTTCTTTTGTTCCTTCTTACAATCCCTTGCACGGTGGCCAGGATTCCCACAATTGAAACAGTTGCCTTTGAACTTATTGCCCTTTCCTTGCTTAGCATTTCCATCTTCAGAATATTTCCTCTTCTTTGACTTAGATCCCTCTTCAACTACATTAGCCTTGGAGATCATAGGGTTGTTGCCATTCCTCTTGTCAGACATCTTATTGTCTTCTTCTATTCTCAATCTGGTAATCAGATCTTCAAGTGACAATT
>JAVKPL010006132.1:0-25191 GCA_032173675.1 Gastrolobium villosum | reverse complement strand
GAGATAAAGGTGTTGATGTATAAACTGATGTCATCTAAGTACTAAATTTTCAAAACCTTTTGCGGGAACCATGTTATCTCCAGCAATTTTGGCTGTGTTTCTCATTGTATCAAGAAAAAGATTAGATTATATATTTTCCTTTGATGATCCAGGAGGCCTTAATTAATACTTTTTGGTTGAACCACCTCCATGATGTGGGTCCCCTTTGTTGCCCTCCCCCCAAAAAAAGGATCACCTTCATTGCACTGAACAGTTGCATGTTAAAGTGATGGGTTTGATTATGTTGAGAATGTAATTTATTTCCTCATTTATTTTTAGGACCAGGAGATAAAGGAAGAAACTGAGCTACTTGTAATTGAAGCTTAAAAAGGAAGTGAAAACGGCCCCTCTTCCAATTGGGTTTGTTGTGTTCTTGGTTAACTTGGCCACCATTCTCATCACAGGAACACACAGCTAGGAGTCTCGATGCTGCCATAATATTCAATAGAGATCGTGCCTGGAATGACTATGTATGTCCTTTCACTTACTTTATGATTATGTGGCTTGAAATATCCACCTATATATGCTTAAACCCATGTATATACTGCAAATGCTTTTTTAAAATTCTTTTTCATTCTGCTTTAGATAAATGACTTTTATTTATTACAGGATAAGATACAGATACAGGTTGTGAAGATTGATACTGAGAAGTATCCCAGGAAATAATGCCAATTAAGATCATTAAACCTTTTAAAGTATCTAGTTTTTATAATATTTATATATTATATCAGTGATATCAAATATCTAGTTCTTATAATATTTAATATATCAACAAATAATGCCAATTAAGATCATTTATTTATTATATATCTCTTTTCATTCTTATAAAGAAAACAAATAAAACAAAAAAATTGAGTTTTTATATTATTTTATATTCACATGCAGGATCACTCGTGTGTGCCCTCGTTGCAAGGATGAGACCGAATGGGTTCAATTAGTTGGAACTTGTAACGCAATGCATGGGTATGGCTGCATTATATTCCGAGATGTGGTGGCCAAGAGGAAACCCGGGTGGGAGGATGTGAGTTTCTTAAACTGCTTAGTAAAAACAATGGCTATTTGGCTATGCTTATACTTAGCCGTGGAAGACAAGTGGTGTAAAATATAGGTATGCAAAATTTGGGATTCATCTAGTTGCTAAAATAAATGGAGAAGTGTTTATCTTTTATTATTTTCTGATTATCAAGGTGATTATTTTTATTTCTTGGATGCTCGATATTTTGTGTTATTCATATAGTTGAAACTATGGCATCTCAATTCTCTTGTGGTTTCATCTGGATCAAATTTAGCATTTTTTTTTAATTTTATTTTGAATCATATTGTTATAACTTATCACAGACAGGCCTTGACATCTATAGATCCTGACCGTGCAAGGGATGATCCTGTCATGGTGAAAAAAGTCCCTTACTATAAGGCTAAGAAGGCACTGGAGACAGAGGTCATGAAGCTTGACCCTCCACCAAGACTGCCAAATTGGGGTGTATGTATTTCTTTCAAGTAGGTTTTAAAACTGTCTTTGTTTGCATGCGCTGCTTTCCAAACTGCTTAATGCACTTTTGGAGCTAAAGGACAATGACTTTTGAAAACTGATTTTGGCTTTTGATTATCATGATATATTGATATGTTGTTCAAGATAAATATTATGTCACTCATTCTTGTTTTATGGTGTGAACTCCCACAGACCCACACTTTTTTTCTTCAAGCTTTTGACTATTTTATTAGGAGTTACTAATTAATTGCTGCTATAAGATTAGGTAACCGTTTCTCTAATGCCAGCTAAGCTAATTATGACACTTAATACAAAAAAATAATAAGAAAAAAGGTCACACCGTAGGCACGAAGGAAACTAATTATGAATAGTTAATGTATGTAAATTTCTTTTATCTACACCCCACCATCTCATTTTACATGGGGAAACCGAAAAGTAAATAATTTAAAAGGATGTTGGAAAAAAAATTCAATGGTTTTAATATCATGAAACAAAGTGTAAATTACTTAACTAAAAAAAATCAATTGGTTAAGTCAAATGTAATTATCAAGGGGCAGGAATGTTTTAAGTGATGAAATCAACTATTGGATTCACACATAGCAAATCCGATAGAAAGAAACGGGAGATTGAAGCTCATAGCAGCTCCGGAGTTACCTTGCTTTATGTTTGTCTCTTTCAATCACTATTTTTATTTTTTTATTTTTTAAAAGAACTACTTTAGATTTCAGATAAACTATTATGACATCTTTATCTCTTTGATTCTGTAGGGTGATCTAACTGATCATGCAAGCCTTGTCAAGGCAATCAAGCAAGTTGATGTTGTGATCTCTACTCTAGGTGGAGCACAGATACATGACCAATTGAAGCTCATAGCAGCAATAAAAGAAGCTGGAAACTCAAGGTGCATAAGCCTTCATATACGAAAATAATTATTTGGTTTGAATACCCTTTGTTTAATTTAGCATTTATGGCATTGTTTTGAATACCCTTTGTTTAATTTTTATTTGGTTTCATCTTTGAAATGATTGTGCTTACATGCCATTTCTGTGTCTTTTTTTGGAGATTTATTATTTCTTGTTTCTTTTGATCTTATTGATTTTGCAGTGGGATTCAAGAGTAAGGCATATTCATATTTGGCAATAGTCCTATCATCATTATTACAGAGAAAAACAAGGTCTCGAGTTGTCTGAGGATGATGAATCCCAATATAAACCCAAATTTGAAACATTAGCAAACCCTCAAGGAACTGTTAATTTAATTTTTTTTTTTGATAAACAGGAACTGTTAATTTTATAAGTGTACTTCAAGACTATCATCATTAGAGTCCTATCATCATTGTTTGTCATATATTTGGATCTATAAATTTTTAATGTTAGACTTTTCAAATTGATTTAATAATTGTATTTTGTTTTTTTTATATATTTAGTGTTATTATGACAGGTTTTTATAAACATTGAATGTATTTATGATCAATGAAATCAATGCAAAATTGAGTCAAATTATATAATTTAAACATTTTACAATTTTCACAAAAAAAAAATTACAATTCAGTGGCTGTTTAAAATATTTATTCATTGAAAACACCAAATCAATCTAATTAAATAAAAAAATAATTACGTGATTTAGCGGCGGTTCCAAACCGTCACTAAAATAAAATTTTATTTATTTTTCTAATACATGTTGGCGGTTCCTATGATTTCAGCGTCGGTTTTATTTTGGCGTCGGTTATTCCGACGGTTTCTGCAAACCGTCGCTAAATTATTTAACGTCAGCATTTCCTATGTCGGTTCTCAATTGGCCACTGTTTTTTTTAGTGGCGGTTTGAACCGCCGCTAAGTCCAAAAAAATCCGCCACTAAATCCCGCTTTTGGTGTAGTGCCACCCTAGGCTCCCCTTCACATGGCATCCTTATCTCTCCTTGCGCATGGTGCATAGGGAAGAGGGAACTTTGTTGCTTGCACCCTTGTACAAGCGCTGCCTCCTTGCAGCATGAGTAAAGGAGCTTCTGCATGTTTGACCAAGCTTCTCTCACCTATCACCATCAAAAGCCTTCAACCCAATGCGCATGAGTAGTCCTTGGTTCTTGGTTGATGTCCTTTGCTTTGATTGTCACGCCTCCTTGCTGCATTGTGAGAAGAAAAAGTTGCTGCATGTTTGATCCATCACCATCCAACCTTGTGCGCATAGGGCATTGTGAGAAGGAAAAAGCTGCTGCATACCCTCATCCATCACCATCAAGCCTCCAGCCTTGTGCACTTGAACAGACCTTGGTTTAAGCTCCCTTGCTTTTGCAGCTCACTTATCACACTTGCACCTAATCCATGTCACTTGCTTGTTCCTTGTGCAGCGCTGAAATGGGCAGTGGGCAGGCTGGTAGCTTGCGTCTTTATCATGCAGCCTTTGGAGGAAGAAAGGACAGATCTGTATGATAGGGAATAGGCAGAAAAATCTTAGCCTTTCCCTCCTTGTGCGCTTGAACAAGTGAGATATCTGAGCACTTGGGAAGAGGAACCTTGTGCATTATTCTAAACATACAACCATTAAGTTGACCAAAGCTACTCATCCTCTGATTCTGACTTGGACAGCCCCCCTCACAGATCAAGCATGCGCAGAATTCTGATACCTTGCAGCCTCAAATCATGTCTTTGCTTGTCAACCATCCAGCCATCATTCCCTAGTAGCATGCGTTGTCTTGGGCAGAAGTAAGGGGCAGAGGTTTGTCACTCTTGATGACTTAGCTTAGCATTATCTTACATGCACCCAATGAGGCATTGTGATCGGTCTGCAGTGAGCAGAAAACTTCCCCAACCTCCTTCCTTTGCGTGCTCCAAGGAGAGGAGACTCAAGCTCATCTTCTAACTTGTGTAGTGTTTATAAACAGCCTTCATGTTCCCTTCTCTTCCATACCTTTGTGCTGAATGAGTAGACAATATTGGTTAACATTACTTGACAAACAAAAACCAACTTCCTACCTATTCTTCTAACCGTGAATTCCTTCTAAGAAGCACCATCTTCCAACTCTTCTTTTCTCTTTCTGTTACTGCTCAACCGAGGACAACACCTAGAGAGTGTTAGCCAAGTTCAACACATCTCTCTTTTCTCCTTCCAGCCGAAGCAGCCTTCATATTTGAACTGTGTATCGGTTGCCTTGCATTGTCTAGAGGTAGGCACTTCTTTCTTCCCTCTGTTAAACCGTGAAGCATGCTTGGGAAAATAGTTTTTTTTCTTATTTTAAGCCCTTCTAAATTCTGACATTTTATATCCTTAGGTTATAGACTAGAAGCATGAATAGAATAAAACTTGAAAGACTATCTTATAATTTGGGACTGAGTTAATGTATCTAAATTATAAGGATTTTAATGAGGAGGACTGTATGTGTAGACTGCACCAGTAGCACCCTTTCTTGGAAGTAAATGTGTTGTTTAGAATAAATTATCTCAAATAGTTTGGTGTAGATGAAACCGATTCTGACTTGAGGTTTATCTCTGAAAATCTATGAAACAATTTCTATGAGCATAGTATGTGACTCACTTGGAACTTTGGGACAGCTTGTATTTTTAGCACACCATAAAGTGTAAGGTTGGAAATGTGAATAAGAGTCATGAACCTAGTGCATGCTAGCCCCCAAACCCGATTTGTTAGTATGGAAGTAGTGTCTTTGTGAATATGGTGGACTGTTTTGTGGGACTGCGTTATACTCCTAGCTCTACATGCATTAAACTAATTTACAGCATGCTTATTAGTCAATCCTAGCGCACCATATATAGTTTAGATGAGAATGAGAATTGATATCCTTTTTGTTAACCGATTCTGCCTTGGTTAGAACCTTGGAATCTGATTGTATTTAATCTTTGGTAACTCTTTTATAAGGCAGAATATTGGTAGGAGTGAAAGATTAAAAACCGTATATGTATGCATGTGGGAACATAGGGAAAAATGTGAGATATTGTTGCTGTATAAATTCATTCAAAACGAGATGAAGTCAGAATATTATTTCCTTTAGAGGAGCCTTAAAAACCGAACCCTCTTATGATGTAAACAGTGGAAAAATGGTAGTTCAAGCAAGGGATAATATTATTCTAAGGGCAGAATCTAAATATTGGCACTAAAAACACTTCAATTCGATGAAGGTACATGAAATAGAAGCCTAGGACTTGTTGGTAAAGTATTGGAATAGCATGAAATAAATTCTGATTGCATATGTATATGTATCTATTTGATTAGGTGCACAAGATCTTAGCTATTTGGAATGTTTGATTGATATGTGGATTGGTGATGTTTGGCAAAGAATGTTAAAGACACGAGGTAAGTGTCAGGCGATATTGCCTAATGTGACTATTGACTACTGGTATAAAATTGTGACATGATGCTCCATATGCCGTAAAAATATTATGTTCCATTATGATGAAAGGAAACTGCCTAAAATGTGCCGTGATGGCTATATGATTATGAGGTAAAGACGTTATGTGGCAGCATAACGCATATGAAAGGTATATAAGCATGCACCTTACATCATACCGCATTTTTACGCCTTGTGTGTGAAAGCATAGCATGACATGCACGTATCATGATCATATAGGCCTTGTTTTAGAATAGTTATGTACAGGACCATGTGTTTGAGCAAGCATCATATAGGCATCCCCAAGGTACCGGGGTATGGGACACTTGGCATCAGTCCGCATAGGCCCACAGTTGGAATCCACATGGAGCTCAGGTGCCAAGGGTATATTTGATTCCACTGTGAAGTGCGCGCACGACGGTGCTAAAAGCGCAAAGGAAAGGCGTTATATACGCAATATATGAATATGATGAAAAGGAAAGGCGTTAAATGCGCTATATATATATGAATATGATGAAAAGAAAAAGGAAAAGGAACAAGGATATGTTGAAGTGACTGTTTATGATTTTGTGCCTAGTTAATACTGTTATATTATTGGTTTTGTTGCCACACTACTGGGATTATTCTCACCCCTTTGGGGCTGCTATTTTCATAAATGGCAGGAGGACGTAAACGCATTTGAGGGCGTGATGTTTGCTGTTGCTTGCTGATGCGTGGACTTTTGCTGTTACTGTTTGATTGTTGGATGACTGTAATGCTTTATATTTTGGTACTCTTGGATGACTGTAGACTTTATCATCTTCTGTTTTACCTTGAATTTTTATGAACAGCGGCTGTTTTGGAAAAATCAGAAAAACGTTTTGCAAAGAGAATTTTTAACGTTTAACTAAGTGCTGAAATTTTACCAGTTTTACGATCACTTTACGTGTCAGGTTTCAAGGGGCAAACGAACTCCGATTTACTATTATTTTATATGCACGCGAAGCCCTGGGAATGTACTTTCAAACTGTGCAGGTTTCATTTTTATACGAGATCTGTACGGAATTTTGTAAGCTTCGCCATACAGACTGTTTTCCAGAAAACGGACAGGATTCACAAGCGTTTTACGTGTCCTGTTCCGTGGGGCTATTCACCTCCGAATCGCGCATAACTTATATGTACGCGATGCCCCAGATGTCTAGTTTTACAGAAGCTTGGAATATTTTTTATCGCACCTAAATTTGATTTTATACAGCTTTTTCAAGACAGCAAGGTTTTTCTGAAAAGTATAGAAAATGCAGCCAAGGGTTTTATGTTTGAAATTTCCTATGATTGGTAATGATTTCATTTTCTTTCAAGTGGTTGTTATAAGAAACAAACCTGGACATTTTCAAGTTTCAAATTAATAATATTTGACAAAACTTTACATTTAATGAAGTTCTATACCGCTGCAACTCTAATACGATTTAGCAAACAACCCTCTTGGATGCATACAAGAGTGGGCGTTACACTAATTGGTATCAGAGCAGTTCCGGTTCATGGTGTTTGTTTTTGGATGAATTGTGTGCTGTTTGTTGAATGATTGTTGCTTGGTTAACCGGCTAACTGCTACATTATTCTGTTTGAGCTTTGTTGTGAATAGGTTACTGGTTGAATTACCTGGATTGGCGGTGCGATGATACTGGTAGTACACTGTATTAAACATGGCTGTGTGACGTGAATCGGCAAGTGTACCGAATCGCGCAAGTAATACAATGATAAGTCAAAGTTCGTATCCACAGAGAGTGTGTCTAAATCAATTAAAACTCTTCCTTTTAAGATTAAATCTGCAAGGATGTTTTTGACACGAATGTCAGGATTGTGTGGGAATTTGATTTGTAAAATTAAAAGACTTGTTTTTGGTTCTTTTTGAAAAAGAAATGAAATAAGGGTTTGAATATGTGAGAAAAGCGCTGCAGTTAGAGAACACTCACCAATGATCCCCACCTTTTACTATGGATTAAGTTAAATATTAATATATAAATCGTGAAATTAGATAATTATCAGATAAAGGTATCAATAGTTAATTCTCAATCCCTTGAGGAATTAACCCTTTAATCTCATATAGAACCCTAATTCCTTGAGGTGCCCTATATGAGATCAAGCATAAAGATCGATAATTGAAACATCTACAATATGAATCATGTCTATGTCTAGATCATGTTCATACCGTCGTTCTATCCCCTTTCCGGATTAAAGACCTCAGATCCCTCTTGTTGGCCCTAATCCTCAGATTTATTATTACTTACTAGATTGATCGGATCTAATAATAACAATAACAATACGATCAGAATAGAACGAAATTCAAAAGATAAATATATTCATAAAAACTCAATCCATTGTATCAGGGGTTCACAAGGGTTCGTGACCCTAACTACAGCAAAGAGGTTCTAGCCAACCATTATCATGGCTAGAATCCAATATTCAATTGAAAACAAAAACTAAAAGAACTACAGAAAGGTAGAAGAAGAGATCTCTCTCCAGAGCTTCCGCCTCCGAATGACCTCAGTTGTTCAGAATATCAGATGTGCCTCCTAGGGTTGCCTTATGCCCTTTTTATAACCTCAGAATCCTCCTTTTCTCGCAACTGACAGCTGTCCATCTCAACCCTACGCTTGGAGCGCAGGATCCACGCTCCAAGCGTGGAGTTTCTGCCTTTTTTGTCTTTCCCACGCTTCAAGCGTGGAGTTCTACGCTTGAAGCGTGGACTCACTGTCTGGAAATCTTTTCCCACGCTTCTTTATTTGACCTTGAAAACGGAAACCTTACAATTTATTACATAAACGTTATAACGGAAATATTAAAGTATGAATTTATTACAGAAACGTTTAACGGAAATATTTAATTAAAATAAAATTGAATTCAAATTTCGAATTTAAAATTTGAATTCAACAGTTGCGCGATCCTCTGATGCTGCAAGCGCCATTCCCACGCTCGTAGCGTGGGCCTTTAGTTTCACTTTGTCCTTTTCAGCTCTAATTTGTGCATTTCTCCTATGAAATCAACATAAAATCAGTATACAACTTTAGATTAAGATATTTGACAAATTAACAGTGATTTCGCCCTTTTCTTGCATCAGATTAAGTAACATTCTTCCTCTTGACGTCTTACAATTCCTTATATGCTGATCGCATATCAAATAATTCCCAGATTTAAACGTTGCTGTCCCCAGCAATGTAAAAGACTCAGTCCAGGACATATTTAATTAATCCAACATAACATTTCAGAGACACTCTCAGACACAATATGCCATGCATGTCTGACTCAACATCATAAACTCCCAATAATGTCATCAGCTTCTTAGAGATACAAGTCTACAATGGTTACCCCTCACACAGATAAATAATATTCACTCTACACTCAGTGTTTAAGGGTATAATGAGCACTCAATCACTCAAAGCTATAACACTACCATAGGCTTGATCATATTCTAAAAAAATTCTTAAAAATGAAGAATCACACACATGCATTAATTGATCAAAAGGACTTCACGGGTTGTAACTTGGCCGGGGTAATAGGGTAGGAATATATGGATAGTAGCTCAAACAACAATGAGATTGAAAACTGATATTATTTCACTTTAACACATTCAATTCAATGATTTTTGCTCCACTAACATCCCCACAGAATTTCGGGAATTAATTCCTTCCAGCCCACCTTTTACTCTTTTCCTCTTTTTTTTTATAAGGGCATAGATGATTTTTTTTTTTTTTTTTTTATCCCTTAATCACTTGACCTTTGTGGAGTTTACCTCAATTTCTTTATTTTATTTTCAACACATTCAATGATTCAATCTCAATCAAGGTAAGTCACGAAAAATGGATATAGGCTAAGCCATCAATCAGGCCACAGGTCATTTATCAAGAATTAAGTTCAGGCTCAAAGGGCTAGCAAGGGGAAAATCTCATACAGGTGAGTTATTTTGGCCAATAGCAATTAAGAACAAAATGCCTTTATCATATCAATCAATGCATGCATAATAGAGAAACAAATCAAGTTCTAGAGTATTACAACAGTGAGACCTCTCAACAAAAATTTCAGTGTTTAGGCTCAAAACCTCACAGCTATGGTATCAATGCAGACTCAAGAAAATTGACCTCAGACATTATCAGAATTTCACAATATTAATTCAGACAAACGAGCAATCATGCAATCTAATTATGCCTATGCAATGTTATGTCAGAAAGTCATACAATATATTCCAAGAATTTAATCATGTACATTAACAAGATGAGCACATTTAAACCTGGGATTTGTTCAAAACACACATTTTTTTTTTATTTATTTTTATTTTTATTTTTATTTTTTTAATGGCACACCAAATAACTATAAAAAATAACTAAGAAAATGAAAAGAGTTAGGATATCTCCCCTGATAAAAGAATTGCAGTTCTAAGGCGCAAGCCCACCATTCCCAGATTTAGAGCATTGTTGTCCTCAGCAATAATTAAACCATAAGAAGGAAAACCTGCACAATGAAACAAGCAGTGGCATATAGAAGAGACTATAATGCGCACATTAAAACATCAGAGAAAAATATACTAACTAAAATACAAAACAGAAAAATAAACTAATGTACAAAATCTCCGTCAGCAAGGAGATAAAGTCAAACCTCCATGTCATCCCACTCAGCAGCGTGGGATGACTCAGCAAATGGAGGATCTGGTGGTATTGGCTGCCTTGGTGTTTGGAGCCACCATTCCCAGATTTGGCCCAAACCATGGAGCCATGTTAGAAACTCTTTGAAGCTTTGATTCTTCTGAGAGATAGAATCTCTATGTCTCTTGTCAAACTTTAGCTTCCGGTGTCTCTTCCAATTCTTATTAAAGAGTTTGATCACCTCCTTTCTTACTACCTTCTTCATTGTAGGATGACTCCTCCCTTGGGGTTTCTTCTCATGTTTGCCATCATCCTCATTTAGAATTTTATTGGTATGAGCAGAGGGATCTTTGTCTTTCAATTCAGTCTTTTCTTCCTTCAGTGCTTCAGTCACTACCTTGTTAGACAAGAAGATATCTCTTAAAGTTTTAGGAGACTCCTTCAACTCCACCTTCGTGGCACCATTTTCATCATCTGCTTTTCTAGAAACTTCAACCGCTACACTTTGCTTTTCCTTTAAGATTTCCAGACTAAAGCAATCATCTTTGTGAGAAGACTGTTTTAAAGAATCAAAGACATTAATGGTAACGGTCTCATCATTCATCCTTAGTTCAAGCTTCCCGTTTTCAACATCAATCATTGCACGGGCTGTGGCTAGGAAAGGTCTACCCAATATGAGAGGCATTTCATTTTCTACCTCCATATCAAGCACAATAAAATCAGCCGGAAAGATGAACTTGTCAATTTTTACAAGGACATCTTCGACTATACCACTTGGCTTCCTTAAGGATCTATCAGCAAGTTGTAAAGATGCTTGAGTAGGCTTCAACTCGGTAATCCCCAAGGAATTGTAAACAGAAAGGGGCATCAGATTAATGCTAGCCCCAAGATCACACAATGCCCGACTGATTTTTGTGTTCCCAATTTCAATAGGGATATTGAAGCTCCCTGGATCATTACGCTTAGGCGGGACCTTCTTGGTAATAATAGCACTACACTCCTCAGTAAGTGCAACTGTTTGACACTCTTGTAGCTTATGCTTCCTGGAAAGGAGATCCTTCATGAATTTTGCATAGTTTGGCATATTAGCCAATGCTTCAGCAAACGGGATGTTCACATGCAATTTCTTGAAAAGATCAAGAAATCTGTCATAACTTTTTGCTTTTAATTCTGGCTTCAACCTTCCAGGATAAGGTGCCATTTTCATAAGATACTCTTCACTAAGTTCAAATTTTTCTTTTGGAAGAGTAGCTGGCTCCTTCATATCATCAGCCGGTTTCAATATTTCAGGAGACTTTTCAGTTTCTTTTTCAGATTTCTCCTCCTGTTCAACCTTCTCTTCCTCTTCTATAGGTTTTGGTGGGGATGATACCACTTTCCCACTTCTAGTTATAACTGCCATACAATTTTCCTTGGGATTGGTAGTAGTGTTACCAGGAAAGGTACCTGGAGCTCTATCAGATAACTGTTGGGCAAGTTGACCAACCTGATATTCCAGGTTTTTGATTGAAGCTTTAGTGTTCCTGGACTCAGCTCTACTTTCCTCAATGAAAGCATTGGTACTTCTTTGATTAGCCCTACTCTCTTCCATGAAAGCGTTAGTACTTTGTGCTAATGTTCCTACTAAACGCTCCAGGTCGGAAGGCTCTCTTTTTGGAATAGGTGGTGGTTTTAGATAGTTGTCAGATGTCATATCTAAACCAGTACCTTGATAACTTTTCCTTTGGTAATTATTACCACCAGCAGAATTATTCTGATTCCTTGAGAAATTTTGTTGATTAGGGCGCTGATCATACCAAATGCCATTTACCTGAAATTGTTGAGTAGAATCTGAAGACATCAATGTAGGACAAGCATTGGTGTCATGATCTTCATGACAATATTCACAATCAAGAACAACTGCACTTGCTTGAACTTTAGAAAGTTGCATCCTTTCAAACTTTGCATGCAGATTGGACATTTGTTGTGATAACAACTTTTGTTCTGCCAGCATTGCACTATTATCATTGATTGGCACTGCTTCCCTTTTTCCTGTCCTTATAGATGTTTCATTCTCATTTTTAGCTAACTTGTCAATCAGATGATATGACTCTGAAGCTAGCTTATCACCCAAAGAACCGCCTGCTGCAGTATTAATGACCAGTTTCGTCTCTGGTAAACAACCATTGAAGAAGATTCTCACTTGGTCCCCTTGAGATAGGTTATAATGAGGAACCTTTCTCATGAGGGCCTTGAATCTATTCCAAGAAGCGCAGATGGTCTCTCCAAATTGTTGTTTGAAGGAGTTGATATCATTTACCATGTTGTTGTATTTCTCCATGGGAAAGAACTCTGCAAAGAATTTTTCAGATAAATTTTCCCAAGAGATGATGCTATCCGCAGGTTGTCTTTCCACCCAATCAAGAGCTTTTCCCTTAACAGAAAAAGGGAAAAGTCTTAATCGTATTGCATCATCAGAAACATGTGGAGGCTTTGTAGAGTCACAGATTCGTAAAAATCTGTCAATGAATCTGTGAGGATCTTCATTGTCCTCTCCTCCATACTTTTCTCTTTCGGCCAACTGAATGATGTTGGACTTGAGCTCCCATTGATTGTTCCCAAGTTCTGGTGGAACAATTCCAGCATTGGGCCTGTTAAAGATAGGCGTGAGGATGGTGTTCATCCTAGGATCAGCATTCTGATTAAAGGCAGCCATCTCTAGGGTTTCAGCTACTGGAATGGGAGTTGTCTGTGCCCTTTTTCTTTCCTTCTCTCTTTGAGCAATTCGTTCGCTTCTCCTTAGAAAAGCACTGCTTTGCATACAACTCGAGAGAAAAGATTAGTAGCACAGATTCAAAACAAAAATAAAATAAAATAAAATAAAAACAATTTAATCTTTAAAATCAAGATTAATTGATTTAAGAAAAACACTCCCCGGCAACGGCGCCAAAAACTTGACGTGAATCGGCAAGTGTACCGAATCGCGCAAGTAATACAATGATAAGTCAAAGTTCGTATCCACAGAGAGTGTGTCTAAATCAATTAAAACTCTTCCTTTTAAGATTAAATCTGCAAGGATGTTTTTGACACGAATGTCAGGATTGTGTGGGAATTTGATTTGTAAAATTAAAAGACTTGTTTTTGGTTCTTTTTGAAAAAGAAATGAAATAAGGGTTTGAATATGTGAGAAAAGCGCTGCAGTTAGAGAACACTCACCAATGATCCCCACCTTTTACTATGGATTAAGTTAAATATTAATATATAAATCGTGAAATTAGATAATTATCAGATAAAGGTATCAATAGTTAATTCTCAATCCCTTGAGGAATTAACCCTTTAATCTCATATAAAACCCTAATTCCTTGAGGTGCCCTATATGAGATCAAGCATAAAGATCGATAATTGAAACATCTACAATATGAATCATGTCTATGTCTAGATCATGTTCATACCGTCGTTCTATCCCCTTTCCGGATTAAAGACCTCAGATCCCTCTTGTTGGCCCTAATCCTCAGATTTATTATTACTTACTAGATTGATCGGATCTAATAATAACAATAACAATACGATCAGAATAGAACGAAATTCAAAAGATAAATATATTCATAAAAACTCAATCCATTGTATCAGGGGTTCACAAGGGTTCGTGACCCTAACTACAGCAAAGAGGTTCTAGCCAACCATTATCATGGCTAGAATCCAATATTCAATTGAAAACAAAAACTAAAAGAACTACAGAAAGGTAGAAGAAGAGATCTCTCTCCAGAGCTTCCGCCTCCGAATGACCTCAGTTGTTCAGAATATCAGATGTGCCTCCTAGGGTTGCCTTATGCCCTTTTTATAACCTCAGAATCCTCCTTTTCTCGCAACTGACAGCTGTCCATCTCAACCCTACGCTTGGAGCGCAGGATCCACGCTCCAAGCGTGGAGTTTCTGCCTTTTTTGTCTTTCCCACGCTTCAAGCGTGGAGTTCTACGCTTGAAGCGTGGACTCACTGTCTGGAAATCTTTTCCCACGCTTCTTTATTTGACCTTGAAAACGGAAACCTTACAATTTATTACATAAACGTTATAACGGAAATATTAAAGTATGAATTTATTACAGAAACGTTTAACGGAAATATTTAATTAAAATAAAATTGAATTCAAATTTCGAATTTAAAATTTGAATTCAACAGTTGCGCGATCCTCTGATGCTGCAAGCGCCATTCCCACGCTCGTAGCGTGGGCCTTTAGTTTCACTTTGTCCTTTTCAGCTCTAATTTGTGCATTTCTCCTATGAAATCAACATAAAATCAGTATACAACTTTAGATTAAGATATTTGACAAATTAACAGTGATTTCGCCCTTTTCTTGCATCAGATTAAGTAACATTCTTCCTCTTGACGTCTTACAATTCCTTATATGCTGATCGCATATCACTGTGCACATCCTTTTGCTAAGTAGTGAGCCTGATCAACTCACTATCGCGCAGTTTGTGTGTGCATAATCATGGTTATCACAGGGTACACATGTGTCTGAACACTAAGTGTGGAATAGTGAATTGTTACTTGAAAGTACGGTGAATTATTAGCATTGTTCCAGTGAATTATCAGTGAAGTCTTATATGCCTATCTTTGATGTGAAAGCTTGGTGATATTTAAGTCATGGATGATAATAAGCTAATGACAGTGTTTCATATCTTTCTTGTGATTTATGACCTCTTGTATACCGTGACTGCAGTATATAACTGGGTAGTAGAAACTGTTAATCTTTACTAACTCTATTATATTACTTACTTGCGTTAGGAGTTAATCTATTTGAGTAGCAAAACCTGAATATTCATTTAGGCATAGGTCACTTACTTAAGTAGATCCAGTTATTGCCTTGGAAAGTAGAGTTGGAGCTAATTAAGGTTTAAACACGGGAGTCTACAGTCTTACAAATCTCATAGTGGTAAATTAGCACTGGGCACCATTAGTGAAAAAGAAGCTGTGAACTAGGTAGTGATGTGTGAGAAGAGAGAACTTGACCCCTACGCCTCTAACCTTCGTGCGAGTGATACTTGTAATCATAGCTCTAATGTATTTACTGCTTTGTGTAATTTGGACTATTTGGACTTGCGTATGGTACATTGTCTTTGCTCATAATAATAGACTTTTATATGATGACTGTTTAACTTGCCATTTTAGATTTTTCCCATTATAGTGTACGAAACCTTGCTGCTAAAGTGGGATTTCATCTTATGTTGTTATTGATTGACCTATATATATATGCTTCCTTCATGATTGTTGTTTTGACTGCGAAAAAATGATTTTGACTTTTGTAAGAATCGTTAGTCCTTCTTTGTATTAGATTCCCGTGAATTAATCATACATAATTTTCATGACGCACAACGGTTAGTTATCATGTTAGCTCATAAAGTGTTGGCATGTTTCATGTTTTGTTAGATTGGTATTTTTAAAGAAATGAAGGTATAGCGTGGAAATTTTGATCAACTTAACCTTATTTCAGTTTAGTGAGTCCTTGTGAAATTAATTAAGTGCGAAAACTTTTTGGTAACTCTAAGTCTGATAGTTTCCCAATCCTAGATTTTATGTCTAACATGTGCAAGGAATTTTAGTAGTACTTCTCTATAACATAAGGAACATGGTCTTGACTTTCGTGGTAGAAGTTAAATGATTTAGATGTTAAGTACTTGTTTTATGTAACGAGTTTGTGGCTGTTATACAAGATGAGATTGCCTATTATAGACCTTACAATAAATAATTTTGTGTCATGCATGTTGAGGACTTTGTAGTATCAGTCTGTTATAAATCTTTAGTTGGTTTTGGGTAATTTAAATTTTGTATGAATATGCCTCCAAGTATTTCAAATTCTGTTTTAAAATTTTCAAACGTTATGTTTTAAACTGTTACTGCATTTTCGATTCTATTCACTATACAAAACACTTTCAAGAGATTTTGCAAAGCATGTCTTACCATGTTGTTAGAACCCTCTTAATATATCGAAACTTGTTCCGCAGAAGAATGTTTGCCTTTACTTGAATTTACTGTTCTCAAGGTGAATTTTTCTACAAGCAAAGTACTGTCTGAACTTACAAATCCAAACTAACCCTTGTGGCCTAATTAATTGAAGGTGCTAATCAATGCATGTTTCATATCACATACTATGTATGACATTTTAACCCTTTTCAATGAGTTTTACTAATTATGTCCAAACTTGCAACATCTGAGTATTTCATACACTTGCATGTAACCCAAACCTCATATACGTACCCATAAGTTCCATTGATTGTAGCCATCCTGTCTTGGCGCATTAGGTACAAGATTCTCATATAAATCACTTTTACTTTTGTCATCATTTATTAGGAATTGTTGATTATTTTTTTGTGCCACTGGAGTCGGTATTAACTAGATACTCTCAGATTATATTTGCATAGTTCGAATCTAAGCGAGTAAACTGGTTTTGTTTAGCTGCTGCTTAATTGAAATAATATTTAATCTGTGACTTGACTATGTTGCTGTGAATTCCATGCTTAAAAGTTTGATATTCATTCTGAAATTACTTAAAAGACATCGGGAAATATCACTATTATTTTTGAAAGGTTTTCTTTTGATATATATACATGAAGTTGCATGTATAAATGTCATAAATCATTTGTTCGAGAAAAATTTGAATACGGTGTGTTCATGCATTAGGTTTAATTCCATGAAATACTATCTATCAATTGAATGTCAGATTTAAATTTAACTAGGAATTTTGCGTGTAATTACTGCGAACCTGATCTATGAAAGCTTGGTCTGTTTTGGTCTAATTTTCTAAAGGATTATAAAAATTAGGATTCTGTCCATGATACTCCTAGGTGAGATGACTAATGTAGAAATCTGAATATAAAGCTTAGGTGTGAACTGGACTCTTATTATTGATAAGTAACAGGTAGGGGGTGAGGCCACTCTTAAGAAATTGTAGCATACGTATTACAAAGATGAAATCTTTAAAATGGGAGGTCTTAGTTAGTGGGCTATATAGTTGCGCAGTTAATAGGAGATGACGTTACTTCGTTTTAACTGAACTCATAAGAACTTTTAGTTTGGACCACTGATTTGTTAATTGTACCTTATGAGAAAATGTTTTACTTCATGTGTTGCAATTTTAAATCGGGTGAATAAATTTTGTTCACGTATGCCGCACTAAATTTTTAAGTCATTAAATGAAAGATGTTTCGCCAATGGATTTATTAGTTGACTATTATTTGTGCCCTAGAACTTTGAGTTTTAGTATTTTAACTAGAGTTATTAGTCTGGTAAGATTTTTGTTCATTCCATTCTACTGGTGTGTTACCCTATATGTTGATGCTTAAGCTGAACTTAGGGAATTGTTTGTAACATGATTTTATTAGTCTTCCAAAATTGTGTTCCACCTATATTATTCAATGATCAGGCAAAGTATAAGTCTTGAGGTGTCTTATGAATTTTATAAATGGCCGTCTAAACCCTTTGAACTGTATGGTGGTGTAATGGTGATACGCGTTAGACTTTGGCAGTTTTAGAATGGTAAGGCGAAGTTTGGGGACAAACTTCAAAACAAGTTGGGGAGAGTGTAACATCCCGTCTAATTAAGAACCTAATTAAAATTGCAATTAGCAATAGGGTAGAATACGTATATGCGGATTATATATGTTTGCTCTAGGACGGGATTCAAATTTTATTTAGGGATTTATTGGTATTACCATGGAAGTTAAGTACTTATTCTATGCATGTGAAATTTTAGGAATAATGTAATTATAACATATAGGAAGCATAGTGTTATTTTGAATTATATGAGGACTCATTTAAAAGTATGCCATTAATTTTAAGTAAGGAGTAGACCCTTAGTAAATAATTAGAGGAACATAAAATCTTGAAGGTTTGGATTAATTCCTAAATAAGAAAACAATTGGACTTATTTATGTTGGACTTAGGCCCTAGAACCCTTGACCCTTAAGCAACCCAAAATTCCCTTCCCTCTTGCGTTTTTTTGGCTGCACACAGCCCCTTCATTGTGTGGTTAGTGTCCAAATAAAACCCAGCTGTACCTACACATCTTGACCGCCACCTTGCATCATCATTGGGACCCTTGAGTGTGCTTCCTTCCTTATGTATCCACCCTAGGCTCCCCTTCACATGGCATCCTTATTTCATTGTTATTCTGTCAGAATCAAAAAATGGGATTTTAAAATTACACTAATATGTCTTGTCAATTCTAATGCAAACAAAATGGAGTTAAGGGTTTGGGAATTCTGCAAATTGGAAAAAGTGAGAGAATGGAGCAAGGGAAAAAAAGAATGCCCCAAAGTCATTGTTTATGGGTTATTCAAAACAGGGTGAAAGCTAAGCACAAAAAAACCATCTACGTGTAAATTTATTTGGCTACCATTTTAAATAATGCCAGAAGTTAATGGACTGTTCACTAAATCACCAAAGCTCTAGCATGTTTGTGGTTTTAATCTTATCAACTGAAATTTTGTTAATGGTTTTAGCATAGGCTAAAAGTATAGTTAGTTTGAGTTGCCGGTTGAATAGGTTAGTAATAATTTTATATAACCAACATTTTTTTGGAGCCACGTGATTTTTGTCCGTATTTTGTTGTAGCTGTATAAACTTTTGTTTGAGATAAAGGTGTTGATGTATAAACTGATGTCATCTAAGTACTAAATTTTCAAAACCTTTTGCGGGAACCATGTTATCTCCAGCAATTTTGGCTGTGTTTCTCATTGTATCAAGAAAAAGATTAGATTATATATTTTCCTTTGATGATCCAGGAGGCCTTAATTAATACTTTTTGGTTGAACCACCTCCATGATGTGGGTCCCCTTTGTTGCCCTCCCCCCAAAAAAAGGATCACCTTCATTGCACTGAACAGTTGCATGTTAAAGTGATGGGTTTGATTATGTTGAGAATGTAATTTATTTCCTCATTTATTTTTAGGACCAGGAGATAAAGGAAGAAACTGAGCTACTTGTAATTGAAGCTTAAAAAGGAAGTGAAAACGGCCCCTCTTCCAATTGGGTTTGTTGTGTTCTTGGTTAACTTGGCCACCATTCTCATCACAGGAACACACAGCTAGGAGTCTCGATGCTGCCATAATATTCAATAGAGATCGTGCCTGGAATGACTATGTATGTCCTTTCACTTACTTTATGATTATGTGGCTTGAAATATCCACCTATATATGCTTAAACCCATGTATATACTGCAAATGCTTTTTTAAAATTCTTTTTCATTCTGCTTTAGATAAATGACTTTTATTTATTACAGGATAAGATACAGATACAGGTTGTGAAGATTGATACTGAGAAGTATCCCAGGAAATAATGCCAATTAAGATCATTAAACCTTTTAAAGTATCTAGTTTTTATAATATTTATATATTATATCAGTGATATCAAATATCTAGTTCTTATAATATTTAATATATCAACAAATAATGCCAATTAAGATCATTTATTTATTATATATCTCTTTTCATTCTCATAAAGAAAACAAATAAAACAAAAAAATTGAGTTTTTATATTATTTTATATTCACATGCAGGATCACTCGTGTGTGCCCTCGTTGCAAGGATGAGACCGAATGGGTTCAATTAGTTGGAACTTGTAACGCAATGCATGGGTATGGCTGCATTATATTCCGAGATGTGGTGGCCAAGAGGAAACCCGGGTGGGAGGATGTGAGTTTCTTAAACTGCTTAGTAAAAACAATGGCTATTTGGCTATGCTTATACTTAGCCGTGGAAGACAAGTGGTGTAAAATATAGGTATGCAAAATTTGGGATTCATCTAGTTGCTAAAATAAATGGAGAAGTGTTTATCTTTTATTATTTTCTGATTATCAAGGTGATTATTTTTATTTCTTGGATGCTCGATATTTTGTGTTATTCATATAGTTGAAACTATGGCATCTCAATTCTCTTGTGGTTTCATCTGGATCAAATTTAGCATTTTTTTTTAATTTTATTTTGAATCATATTGTTATAACTTATCACAGACAGGCCTTGACATCTATAGATCCTGACCGTGCAAGGGATGATCCTGTCAT
The DNA here is from genome assembly GCA_032173675.1 of Gastrolobium villosum. Taxonomy (NCBI): domain Eukaryota; kingdom Viridiplantae; phylum Streptophyta; class Magnoliopsida; order Fabales; family Fabaceae; genus Gastrolobium; species Gastrolobium villosum. Next base: position 4,672 of record JAVKPL010006132.1, on the reverse strand, counting down.
GGTGAAAAAAGTCCCTTACTATAAGGCTAAGAAGGCACTGGAGACAGAGGTCATGAAGCTTGACCCTCCACCAAGACTGCCAAATTGGGGTGTATGTATTTCTTTCAAGTAGGTTTTAAAACTGTCTTTGTTTGCATGCGCTGCTTTCCAAACTGCTTAATGCACTTTTGGAGCTAAAGGACAATGACTTTTGAAAACTGATTTTGGCTTTTGATTATCATGATATATTGATATGTTGTTCAAGATAAATATTATGTCACTCATTCTTGTTTTATGGTGTGAACTCCCACAGACCCACACTTTTTTTCTTCAAGCTTTTGACTATTTTATTAGGAGTTACTAATTAATTGCTGCTATAAGATTAGGTAACCGTTTCTCTAATGCCAGCTAAGCTAATTATGACACTTAATACAAAAAAATAATAAGAAAAAAGGTCACACCGTAGGCACGAAGGAAACTAATTATGAATAGTTAATGTATGTAAATTTCTTTTATCTACACCCCACCATCTCATTTTACATGGGGAAACCGAAAAGTAAATAATTTAAAAGGATGCTGGAAAAAAAATTCAAAGGTTTTAATATCATGAAACAAAGTGTAAATTACTTAACTAAAAAAAATCAATTGGTTAAGTCAAATGTAATTATCAAGGGGCAGGAATGTTTTAAGTGATGAAATCAACTATTGGATTCACACATAGCAAATCCGATAGAAAGAAACGGGAGATTGAAGCTCATAGCAGCTCCGGAGTTACCTTGCTTTATGTTTGTCTCTTTCAATCACTATTTTTATTTTTTTTATTTTTTAAAAGAACTACTTTAGATTTCAGATAAACTATTATGACATCTTTATCTCTTTGATTCTGTAGGGTGATCTAACTGATCATGCAAGCCTTGTCAAGGCAATCAAGCAAGTTGATGTTGTGATCTCTACTCTAGGTGGAGCACAGATACATGACCAATTGAAGCTCATAGCAGCAATAAAAGAAGCTGGAAACTCAAGGTGCATAAGCCTTCATATACGAAAATAATTATTTGGTTTGAATACCCTTTGTTTAATTTAGCATTTATGGCATTGTTTTGAATACCCTTTGTTTAATTTTTATTTGGTTTCATCTTTGAAATGATTGTGCTTACATGCCATTTCTGTGTCTTTTTTTGGAGATTTATTATTTCTTGTTTCTTTTGATCTTATTGATTTTGCAGTGGGATTCAAGAGTAAGGCATATTCATATTTGGCAATAGTCCTATCATCATTATTACAGAGAAAAACAAGGTCTCGAGTTGTCTGAGGATGATGAATCCCAATATAAACCCAAATTTGAAACATTAGCAAACCCTCAAGGAACTGTTAATTTAATTTTTTTTTTTGATAAACAGGAACTGTTAATTTTATAAGTGTACTTCAAGACTATCATCATTAGAGTCCTATCATCATTGTTTGTCATATATTTGGATCTATAAATTTTTAATGTTAGACTTTTCAAATTGATTTAATAATTGTATTTTGTTTTTTTTATATATTTAGTGTTATTATGACAGGTTTTTATAAACATTGAATGTATTTATGATCAATGAAATCAATGCAAAATTGAGTCAAATTATATAATTTAAACATTTTACAATTTTCACAAAAAAAAAATTACAATTCAGTGGCTGTTTAAAATATTTATTCATTGAAAACACCAAATCAATTTAATTAAATAAAAAAATAATTACGTGATTTAGCGGTTCCAAACCGTCACTAAAATAAAATTTTATTTATTTTTCTAATACATGTTGGCGGTTCCTATGATTTCAGCGTCGGTTTTATTTTGGCGTCGGTTATTCCGACGGTTTCTGCAAACCGTCGCTAAATTATTTAACGTCAGCATTTCCTATGTCGGTTCTCAATTGGCCACTGTTTTTTTTAGTGGCGGTTTGAACCGCCGCTAAGTCCAAAAAAATCCGCCACTAAATCCCGCTTTTGGTGTAGTGCCACCCTAGGCTCCCCTTCACATGGCATCCTTATCTCTCCTTGCGCATGGTGCATAGGGAAGAGGGAACTTTGTTGCTTGCACCCTTGTACAAGCGCTGCCTCCTTGCAGCATGAGTAAAGGAGCTTCTGCATGTTTGACCAAGCTTCTCTCACCTATCACCATCAAAAGCCTTCAACCCAATGCGCATGAGTAGTCCTTGGTTCTTGGTTGATGTCCTTTGCTTTGATTGTCACGCCTCCTTGCTGCATTGTGAGAAGAAAAAGTTGCTGCATGTTTGATCCATCACCATCCAACCTTGTGCGCATAGGGCATTGTGAGAAGGAAAAAGCTGCTGCATACCCTCATCCATCACCATCAAGCCTCCAGCCTTGTGCACTTGAACAGACCTTGGTTTAAGCTCCCTTGCTTTTGCAGCTCACTTATCACACTTGCACCTAATCCATGTCACTTGCTTGTTCCTTGTGCAGCGCTGAAATGGGCAGTGGGCAGGCTGGTAGCTTGCGTCTTTATCATGCAGCCTTTGGAGGAAGAAAGGACAGATCTGTATGATAGGGAATAGGCAGAAAAATCTTAGCCTTTCCCTCCTTGTGCGCTTGAACAAGTGAGATATCTGAGCACTTGGGAAGAGGAACCTTGTGCATTATTCTAAACATACAACCATTAAGTTGACCAAAGCTACTCATCCTCTGATTCTGACTTGGACAGCCCCCCTCACAGATCAAGCATGCGCAGAATTCTGATACCTTGCAGCCTCAAATCATGTCTTTGCTTGTCAACCATCCAGCCATCATTCCCTAGTAGCATGCGTTGTCTTGGGCAGAAGTAAGGGGCAGAGGTTTGTCACTCTTGATGACTTAGCTTAGCATTATCTTACATGCACCCAATGAGGCATTGTGATCGGTCTGCAGTGAGCAGAAAACTTCCCCAACCTCCTTCCTTTGCGTGCTCCAAGGAGAGGAGACTCAAGCTCATCTTCTAACTTGTGTAGTGTTTATAAACAGCCTTCATGTTCCCTTCTCTTCCATACCTTTGTGCTGAATGAGTAGACAATATTGGTTAACATTACTTGACAAACAAAAACCAACTTCCTACCTATTCTTCTAACCGTGAATTCCTTCTAAGAAGCACCATCTTCCAACTCTTCTTTTCTCTTTCTGTTACTGCTCAACCGAGGACAACACCTAGAGAGTGTTAGCCAAGTTCAACACATCTCTCTTTTCTCCTTCCAGCCGAAGCAGCCTTCATATTTGAACTGTGTATCGGTTGCCTTGCATTGTCTAGAGGTAGGCACTTCTTTCTTCCCTCTGTTAAACCGTGAAGCATGCTTGGGAAAATAGTTTTTTTTCTTATTTTAAGCCCTTCTAAATTCTGACATTTTATATCCTTAGGTTATAGACTAGAAGCATGAATAGAATAAAACTTGAAAGACTATCTTATAATTTGGGACTGAGTTAATGTATCTAAATTATAAGGATTTTAATGAGGAGGACTGTATGTGTAGACTGCACCAGTAGCACCCTTTCTTGGAAGTAAATGTGTTGTTTAGAATAAATTATCTCAAATAGTTTGGTGTAGATGAAACCGATTCTGACTTGAGGTTTATCTCTGAAAATCTATGAAACAATTTCTATGAGCATAGTATGTGACTCACTTGGAACTTTGGGACAGCTTGTATTTTTAGCACACCATAAAGTGTAAGGTTGGAAATGTGAATAAGAGTCATGAACCTAGTGCATGCTAGCCCCCAAACCCGATTTGTTAGTATGGAAGTAGTGTCTTTGTGAATATGGTGGACTGTTTTGTGGGACTGCGTTATACTCCTAGCTCTACATGCATTAAACTAATTTACAGCATGCTTATTAGTCAATCCTAGCGCACCATATATAGTTTAGATGAGAATGAGAATTGATATCCTTTTTGTTAACCGATTCTGCCTTGGTTAGAACCTTGGAATCTGATTGTATTTAATCTTTGGTAACTCTTTTATAAGGCAGAATATTGGTAGGAGTGAAAGATTAAAAACCGTATATGTATGCATGTGGGAACCTAGGGAAAAATGTGAGATATTGTTGCTGTATAAATTCATTCAAAACGAGATGAAGTCAGAATATTATTTCCTTTAGAGGAGCCTTAAAAACCGAACCCTCTTATGATGTAAACAGTGGAAAAATGGTAGTTCAAGCAAGGGATAATATTATTCTAAGGGCAGAATCTAAATATTGGCACTAAAAACACTTCAATTCGATGAAGGTACATGAAATAGAAGCCTAGGACTTGTTGGTAAAGTATTGGAATAGCATGAAATAAATTCTGATTGCATATGTATATGTATCTATTTGATTAGGTGCACAAGATCTTAGCTCTTTGGAATGTTTGATTGATATGTGGATTGGTGATGTTTGGCAAAGAATGTTAAAGACACGAGGTAAGTGTCAGGCGATATTGCCTAATGTGACTATTGACTACTGGTATAAAATTGTGACATGATGCTCCATATGCCGTAAAAATATTATGTTCCATTATGATGAAAGGAAACTGCCTAAAATGTGCCGTGATGGCTATATGATTATGAGGTAAAGACGTTATGTGGCAGCATAACGCATATGAAAGGTATATAAGTATGCACCTTACATCATACCGCATTTTTACGCCTTGTGTGTGAAAGCATAGCATGACATGCACGTATCATGATCA
>JAVKPL010006131.1:0-25458 GCA_032173675.1 Gastrolobium villosum | reverse complement strand
CACCTCTGCAGATCTCCGAAGCTGTGCACGATCCACCAGTAGGAGTGCTGATGTGTAACTCGTAAGGTAACGGGGTTGGGGTGATGCCTATTCTTAAGGCAGTATGCTTTGCCATAAAAGAGCCAGACGCTCCAGAATCAAAGATAACAGAAATTGGGTGACCATTCAGAGTGACCTTACCTTTGATCAGGTTGGGAAACTTCTGCGCTTCATTTGCATCCAATGTGAACACTCGAGCTTGCGGAGGCTGTTGATCAGCGTTCTGGGGGCATTTGTAAGCAAAGTGACCTTGCTGGCCGCATCTGAAGCATGCATTGTTGTTCTTGCGACAGACTCCGAAGTGATTCTTTCCACATGTGACACAAACAGTCGCGCCCTGACGTCCAGTCGATGATTGACCCACCGTAAAGTTTCTCTTAAAATTTCCAGGCCGCGCCTGCAACGGCGTACCTCTGCCTCGACCCCTACCAGGTGCCGTCCTGGAGAATCTGCCTGCTCGGTTTCCTCCGTGGAATTGTGTTGGTGGCTTGTTCAAGTTCTTGGCCTCATTAATAATTCCTTCGGCCTGACGACTCTGGTTGATGAGTTCTGGAAGTGTACGATTAGCCGTCGTTAAGATGAGCTTGCGAATTTCCGGATGTAATCCGCTCTCGAACTTCTCCACCTGCCATTCTTCATCGTAGATGTTCCGATCAAAGTTGGCGTACTCGATCAGCTGCCCAAACTTCGCAATATACTCATTAACCGTCATGTTATCCTGCCTGAGCGACAGCAGTTCAGTGTGCTTCATCCTTCTCATTGCCTTAGGAAAGTACTTATCCAGAAATACTTGTCTGAACACAGCCCACGTCAGCTCCACGTCCTGTGCTCTCAGCAGAGCCCTTGCACCAGTCCACCATGTTAAGGCTTCTCCCATCAGCTGGTACGACGCGTAATCAGTCTTCTGCGCTTCCGGGCATGCCATTCGTTCAAAGATATGCTCGATCATCTGCAGCCATTTTGCTGCAGCCTCGGGGTTGTCCTCACCCTCAAAGGTGGGTGGTTGGAAGTTGCGGAAGTCTTTCAACCTCCGACGGGCAATTTCTTCTGCATTTTCATGCAGTGGGGGTTGGTTCTGATTCTGTTGCCTATGATCGCGCCATTCTTGGCTCATGTTCTGGATGAACGTGGCCAGTCCTCCAATGGTGGTGATAAGATCCTCTTCTGCATCGCCAGTCCTTCCCCGAGTTGAACCGCGACCACCCGCCATGATTCTGCACTCACAATACCAGGAAATGAGTTGATCAGGCTCACCGCAAGTTATTCATGGCAGCAGTCTCAAGTAGGTACTCGAGTTCAATTCGGACAAGTTAGCTATGCATCCGTGTCTTATCACAGAACAGTCCTAACAACCTAACTATCCTAGTTAACATATACTTAAACTATAGCACACTTAGGCAGTCAATCAGCAGATAAACACAAACAACAATCAATTCAATCAATCACAAGCAAATCCATGGACCAAACTGCTCTGATACCAATTAGTGTAACGCCCTCCCTTGTATGCATCCAAGAGAGTCGTTTGCTAAGCGGAATTAGAGTCGTTACGTCACATGAGCTAACAAAGCAGCATACAAATCCGTATAAAATTTTCAACACTCAAATTCTTTTCATAAAGGTTTTCCAAAATAGACATTGTTCACAAAAGTTCAAGCTAACATAATCATGATAAAGACTACAGTCATCCAAAAGTTCCAAAACATAAATCATTAATACAGTAATCCATTGAAACAAACAGCAACACTGATAATCCACGCATCAGTAATCCACAGCAAAATATCACGTCTTCATGTGCTCTTATGTCCTCCTGCCATTTAGGAAAATAGCAGCCCCGAAGGGGTGAGAATAATCCCAGTAGTGTGGCAATAAAACCAGTAATATAACAGTATTAACTAGGCACAAAATCATAAACAGTCACTTCAACATATACTTGTTCCTTTTCTTTTAATCATATTCATATAGTGCGTATATAACGCCTTTTCTTTGCGCTTTTAGCACCGTCGTGCGCGCACTTCACAGTGGAATCAAATATCCCTTGGCACCTGAGCTCCATGTGGATTCCATCTGTGGGCCTATGCGGACTGATGCCAAGTGTCCCATACCCCGGTACCTTGGGGATGCCTATATGATGCTTGCTCAAACACATGGTCCTGTACATAACTATTCTAGAACAAGGCCTATATGATCATGATATATGTATGTCATGCTATGCTTTCACACACAAAGCGTAAAAATGCGGTATAATGTAAGATGCATGCTTATATACCTTTCATATGCGTTATGCTGCCACATAACGTCTTATCTCATAGTCATATAGTCATCACGGCACATTTTGGCAGTTTCCTTTCATTATAATGGAACATAGTATTTTTACGGCATATGGAGCATCATGTTACAATTCTATACCAGTAGTCAATAGTTACATTAGGCATCATCGCCTGACACTTACCTTAGCTTCCCTTAAATATTACCAACGGCAGCGAAATATTCTCACTTCTTAAGCGCACCTAAATCAATTAAAACTAATCATTTACAGTGGCTATTTACAGCAGAACAGAGAGCATACAGCAGTGTTTACAGCAGCCAAAACAGTGGACATACAGCAGCAAAACAGTGAGCATACAGCAGCAAAACAGTGAGCATACAGCAGTGTTTACAGCAGCCAAAACAGTGGACATACAGCAGCAAAACAGTGAGCATACAGCAGTGTTTACAGCAGCCAAAACAGTGACGTTTTAAACGTTTTCAAAACAGAAACAGTGGCGTTTTTAAAACAGAAACAGTGGCATTTTTAAAACAGAAACAGTGGCACTTTGAACTTCCAAAACAGAGGCATTTTATACATACAAACAGTGGCATAGAAGGACCAAAACAGTGGCATTTTATGCATACAAACAGTGGCATTTGTGTACATAAAACAGTGGCATTTGTGGACATAAAACAGTGGCATTTGTGTACGTAAAACAGTGACATTTGTGTACGTAAAACAGTGGCATTTGTGTACGTAAAACAGTGGCATTTCAAGCATGGAAACAGTGGCATTTCATGACTAAAACAGTGGCATTTTAAGCATGGAAATAGTGGCATTTTATGAGTATAAACAGTGGTATTTCATGTAGGAAAACAGTGGCTTAAGGGCACTAAAACAGTGACATACATGTGCAGAAACAGTGGCTTAAAATGTGCAGAAACAGTGGCTTAAAATGTGCAGAAACAGTGGCTTTTAAGTGCAGAAACAGTGGCTTTTATTGTGCAGAAACAGTGGCACTTTAGGTGCAGAAACAGTGGCATCTTAGGTGATTTTGATGAACCGAAACAGTGGGCATACATCTTCAAAACAGTGGCATAAAATGTGATTTTGAGGGACCGAAACAGTGGCATTTTATCTACCAAAACAGTGGCACATACATAAGAAAACAGTGGCATATCTTAAGCATTTTTATGCATACAATTCACCATGCAATAGCTCCATTTACCATGCTCATACTTGAATCCCAAAACCACACATACTCAAAGAGACATTTAAGCACACATACATGGTTATACTAAGAAAGAGTGCAAAGTTTAGAGCCTACCTCTTGTAGCACACCACCTTCTAGTTCTACTTCACGACAAGTCCTAGCTTCCTATGTGATTTATGCGCAACAAGGATGAGGAACAAGGTTAGCACTAGCTTGGTGTATGGTTGAGGTGAGGGAAGGGAGGAGTTGTCTTAAGCAAGGTCTTCTAGCTCCAAGGAGGCTTGAGGTTCGGTTTAGGGAGTGAGGGAGTGAGGAGAAGAGAAGTTGGAGAAGGGTTGGCTGCACTTGCACATGAAGGCAGCCCCCTCTCCATGCGCATATATATAGTGAAGGTGAGGGAAAAATGCTATGATTAACTATCATGAAGCATTCAGATTTCTTATGAGGGGATGGGCTGAATCTAAGGCTGAATCAAGCAAGGTGTTGGCTTCTAATTTACTCTACTTACATGCAAGGAAAGAGGGAAGATTTGTTCAGCTTTGAGGGCTGTCCAAGGCAGAGAAAACTTCTGCATTATTGACCAAATTGTGCGCAAAAATGGAGTGGAGAGGAAGTGTCATGTGCACAAGTAAGAGCTTAGCTAAGTCAACAAGGGAACTAACCATGTGGCAGCCCAAAAATCTGCACTTGTGCAGTCCTTGGTGCGCAATGATGAGGTGGAAAAGAGGTGCAGATTTGTGACAGTCCACACACTCAAATAGGGCTGTCCTTGTGCAGAAAATTTCTGCATAAATGGTCAAACCATGCGCACAATGATGAGGGGTGAGGGAGGTTCACTAAGTCCACAAGCTAGAGGGCTTTGTGGCAGCCAAGGATTCAGATTTATGGAGCTGCCCTCTGCACAAAAATGATGGGAATGCAGTCTCATGATGCATGTGGAAGGAGGAAGAGATTTGACTCATGAAGGGCTGCAAAAGCTTACCAAAAATCTGCACAATGCAGTCTCATGATGGGGAGTGAAAGTGGTTGTCCAAGTCAACAAGTTATGCAGTCTTGTGTCATAAAAAAAATCTGCATTCAGCCCCTCCCATGTGCGCCCAAAAAGGAGATTTATGCAGCCTAATATCATGCTTAAAGGCACATGTGACTACCATGCAATAAATTAAAATCAAGTTATGCATAATCAAGGTGAGGTGGCGGTTTAATCAAGGGAAAAATGGCAGATTTACAAGGTCCTAATTACTCTCCTATGTGCGCATAAGTGAGTGGGAAATACCTTTGCCATGTGAGAGTTACTTGATGCACAAGACACCTTGGTTGGACAAGGCTTAGGGAAGATAAGGGTGGACACAACCTTGGGCTGAATTAGCTTGATCCAAGAGCCATCCTTGGCCATAGGCCACACACACAAAGGGTCCAAACACACAAGTCCACTCACACACACTAGCCCTCTACCTAAGTCCAATGAACACTAAGGTCCTATAACACATACTCACATAAATTCATATGCCTACATATACACCCTCCTATGATTTAATTTAATTAATTACCTTAGTCTTATCCAAGGAATAAAAATCAAACAATTCACAAGTCATAACACATAACACATAAACCATACGTCCGAATTCTACACATGTACATATAGCATGTAGTACTTAGGTATTTTACTAGTTATACGGGATGTTACACTCTCCCCACCAAATAGGAATTTTGACCGCAAAATTAAACTTACTTAAGAGCTAAACAGTTCTGGATAGCGTTTCTGAACGTCGTCCTCGCGTTCCCAAGTGGCTTCAGCTGCCGATCTGTTGTTCCATAATACTTTTACCAAAGGAATTTCTTTAGAACGGAGTCGTTTGACGGATCTTTCAAGAATTTGGAACGGTTGTACTTGATACGTCAGATCTTCCTTTAGTTCCACTTCTTCTTAATCAAGATAGCTGGAGCACCCCATGGAGAAGTACTCGGTCTGATGAATTCCTTTGCCAAAAGCTCTTCAATCTGCTTCTTCAACTCGCGAAGTTCCAACGGCGCCATGCGATACGGGGCAATGGAGATTGGTCCGACTCCAGGAACAAGTTCGATCGAAAATTCTATTTCCCTATGAGGAGGCAATCGAGGTATTTCGTCCGGGAATACCTCCTCGAATTCTCTAACTACCGGTACATTCTGAATTTGATTGTCAATCGAGGTCTCAGCCTCGATCGACAAAAGATACCCTGTTGCTCCCTTGCGGAGCTCTTTTCTAACTTGCAATAAGGAAATGAGAGAGAAAGGTTGAAAATTACCATCTTTCGCAGGAACAATGACTTTCCCCGCTCGACAATCCAAAGTTATCCCGTTTTCCGTCAACCAGTCCATACCGATAATCACATCGAAGTTGAATACCGGCAGGACCACCAAGTTAACTGTATACGTGTTTCCTTCAAACTGCAAGGTAACACCTCTGCAGATCTCCGAAGCTGTGCACGATCCACCAGTAGGAGTGCTGATGTGTAACTCGTAAGGTAACGGGGTTGGGGTGATGCCTATTCTTAAGGCAGTATGCTTTGCCATAAAAGAGCCAGACGCTCCAGAATCAAAGATAACAGAAATTGGGTGACCATTCAGAGTGACCTTACCTTTGATCAGGTTGGGAAACTTCTGCGCTTCATTTGCATCCAATGTGAACACTCGAGCTTGCGGAGGCTGTTGGTCAGCGTTCTGGGGGCATTTGTAAGCAAAGTGACCTTGCTGGCCGCATCTGAAGCATGCATTGTTGTTCTTGCGACAGACTCCGAAGTGATTCTTTCCACATGTGACACAAACAGTCGCGCCCTGACGTCCAGTCGATGATTGACCCACCGTAAAGTTTCTCTTAAAATTTCCAGGCCGCGCCTGCAACGGCGTACCTCTGCCTCGACCCCTACCAGGTGCCGTCCGGAAGAATCTGCCTGCTCGATTTCCTCCGTGGAATTGTGTTGGTGGCTTGTTCAAGTTCTTGGCCTCATTAATAATTCCTTCGGCCTGACGACTCTGGTTGATGAGTTCTGGAAGTGTACGATTAGCCGTCGTTAAGATGAGCTTGCGAATTTCCGGATGTAATCCGCTCTCGAACTTCTCCACCTGCCATTCTTCATCGTAGATGTTCCGATCAAAGTTGGCGTACTCGATCAGCTGCCCAAACTTCGCAATATACTCATTAACCGTCATGTTATCCTGCCTGAGCGACAGCAGTTCAGTGTGCTTCATCCTTCTCATTGCCTTAGGAAAGTACTTATCCAGAAATACTTGTCTGAACACAGCCCACGTCAGCTCCACGTCCTGTGCTCTCAGCAGAGCCCTTGCACCAGTCCACCATGTTAAGGCTTCTCCCATCAGCTGGTACGACGCGTAATCAGTCTTCTGCGCTTCCGGGCATGCCATTCGTTCAAAGATATGCTCGATCATCTGCAGCCACTTTGCTGCAGCCTCGGGGTTGTCCTCACCCTCAAAGGTGGGTGGTTGGAAGTTGCGGAAGTCTTTCAACCTCCGACGGGCAATTTCTTCTGCATTTTCATGCAGTGGGGGTTGGTTCTGATTCTGTTGCCTATGATCGCGCCATTCTTGGCTCATGTTCTGGATGAACGTGGCCAGTCCTCCAATGGTGGTGATAAGATCCTCTTCTGCATCGCCAGTCCTTCCCCGAGTTGAACCGCGACCACCCGCCATGATTCTGCACTCACAATACCAGGAAATGAGTTGATCAGGCTCACCGCAAGTTATTCATGGCAGCAGTCTCAAGTAGGTACTCGAGTTCAATTCGGACAAGTTAGCTATGCATCCGTGTCTTATCACAGAACAGTCCTAACAACCTAACTATCCTAGTTAATATATACTTAACTATAGCACACTTAAACAGTCAATCAGCAGATAAACACAAACAACAATCAATTCAATCAAACACAAGCAAATCCATGGACCAAACTGCTCTGATACCAATTAGTGTAACGCCCTCCCTTGTATGCATCCAAGAGAGTCGTTTGCTAAGCGGAATTAGAGTCGTTAACGTCACATGAGCTAACAAAGCAGCATACAAATCCGTATAAAAATTTTCAACACTTAAATTCTTTTCATAAAGGTTTTCCAAAATAGACATTGTTCACAAAAGTTCAAGCTAACATAATCATGATAAAGACTACAGTCATCCAAAAGTTCCAAAACATTAATCATTACAGTTATCCATTTAAACAAACAGCAACACTGATAATCCACGCATCAGCAATCAACAGCAAAATATCACGTCTTCAAATGCTTTTATGTCCTCCTGCCATTTAGGAAAATAGCAGCCCCGAAGGGGTGAGAATAATCCCAGTAGTGTGGCAATAAAACCAGTAATATAACAGTATTAACTAGGCACAAAATCATAAACAGTCACTTCAACATATACTTGTTCCTTTTCCTTTTTATCATATTCATATATTGCGTATATAACGCCTTTCCTTTGCGCTTTTAGCACCGTCGTGCGCGCACTTCACAGTGGAATCAAATATCCCTTGGCACCTGAGCTCCATGTGGATTCCATCTGTGGGCCTATGCGGACTGATGCCAAGTGTCCCATACCCCGGTACCTTGGGGATGCCTATATGATGCTTGCTCAAACACATGGTCCTGTACATAACTATTCTAGAACAAGGCCTATATGATCATGATATATGTATGTCATGCTATGCTTTCACACACAAAGCGTAAAAATGCGGTATAATGTAAGATGCATGCTTATATACCTTTCATATGCGTTATGCTGCCACATAACGTCTTACCTCATAGTCATATAGCCATCACGGCACATTTTGGCAGTTTCTTTTCATTATAATGGAACATAATATTTTTACGGCATATGGAGCATCATGTTACAATTCTATACCAGTAGTCAATAGTTACATTAGGCATCATCGCCTGACACTTACCTTAGCTTTCCTTAAATATTACCAACGGCAGCGAAATATTCTCACTTCTTAAGCGCACCTAAATCAATTAAAACTAATCATTTACAGTGGCTATTTACAGCAGAACAGAGAGCATACAGCAGTGGCTTACAGCAGCCAAAACAGTGCAGCAAAACAGTGAGCATACAGCAGTGTTTACAGCAGCCAAAACAGTGACATACAGCAGCAAAACAGTGAGCATACAGCAGCAAAACAGTGAGCATACAGCAGTGTTTACAGCAGCCAAAACAGTGGACATACAGCAGCAAAACAGTGAGCATACACAGTGTTTACAGCAGCCAAAACAGTGGCGTTTTTAAAACAGAAACAGTGACGCAGAAACAGTGGCATTTTTAAAACAGAAACAGTGGCACTTTGAACTTCCAAAACAGTGGCATTTTATACATACAAACAGTGGCCTTTGAGGAGTAAAACAGTGGCATTTTTATGTATAAAACAGTGGCATTTGTGTACATAAAACAGTGGCATTTGTGTACATAAAACAGTGGCATTTGTGCACATAAAACAGTGGCATTTGTGCACATAAAACAGTGGCATTTGTGCACATAAAACAGTGGCACATCATGCATAAAACAGTGGCATACGATGGCTTACGACAGTGATCTTTTATGCATAAAAACAGTGGCATTTTAAGCATGAAAACAGTGGCATTACATGGCTAAAACAGTGGCATTTTAAGCATGGAAACAGTGACATTTTATGAGTAAAAACAGTGGTATTTCATGCATGAAAACAGTGGCTTAAGGGCACTAAAACAGTGACATACATGTGCAGAAACAGTGGCTTAAAATGTGCAGAAACAGTGGCTTAAAATGTGCAGAAACAGTGGCTTTTAAGTGCAGAAACAGTGGCTTTTATTGTGCAGAAACAGTGGCTTTTATTGTGCAGAAACAGTGGCTTCAATTGTGCAGAAACAGTGGCTTTTATTGTGCAGAAACAGTGGCACTTTAGGTGCAGAAACAGTGGCATTTTAGGTGATTTTGATGAACCGAAACAGTGGGCATACATCTTCAAAACAGTGGCATAAAATGTGATTTTGAGGGACCGAAACAGTGGCATTTTATCTACCAAAACAGTGGCACATACATAAGAAAACAGTGGCATATCTTAAGCATTTTTATGCATACAATTCACCATGCAATAGCTCCATTTACCATGCTCATACTTGAATCCCAAAACCACACATACTCAAAGAGACATTTAAGCACACATACATGGTTATACTAAGAAAGAGTGCAAAGTTTAGAGCCTACCTCTTGTAGCACACCACCTTCTAGTTCTACTTCACGACAAGTCCTAGCTTCCTATGTGATTTATGCGCAACAAGGATGAGGAACAAGGTTAGCACTAGCTTGGTGTATGGTTGAGGTGAGGGAAGGGAGGAGTTGTCTTAAGCAAGGTCTTCTAGCTCCAAGGAGGCTTGAGGTTCGGTTTAGGGAGTGAGGGAGTGAGGAGAAGAGAAGTTGGAGAAGGGTTGGCTGCACTTGCACATGAAGGCAGCCCCCTCTCCATGCGCATATATATAGTGAAGGTGAGGGAAAAATGCTATGATTAACTATCATGAAGCATTCAGATTTCTTATGAGGGGATGGGCTGAATCTAAGGCTGAATCAAGCAAGGTGTTGGCTTCTAATTTACTCTACTTACATGCAAGGAAAGAGGGAAGATTTGTTCAGCTTTGAGGGCTGTCCAAGGCAGAGAAATTTCTGCACAAATGACCATGAGTTGCGCATAGAGAGGAGTGGGAGATGTGCATCATTAACTCTGATTTGTGGCAGTCTAAACACTCAATTTTGGGGCTGTCCTAAGTCAGAAAACTTCTGCATTATTGACTAAATGGTGCGCAAAAATGGAGTGGAGAGGAAGTGTCATGTGCACAAGTAAGAGCTTAGCTAAGTCAACAAGGGAACTAACCATGTGGCAGCCCAAAAATCTGCACTTGTGCAGTCCTTGGTGCGCAATGATGAGGTGGAAAAGAGGTGCAGATTTGTGACAGTCCACACACTCAAATAGGGCTGTCCTTGTGCAGAAAATTTCTGCATAAATGGTCAAACCATGCGCACAATGATGAGGGGTGAGGGAGGTTCACTAAGTCCACAAGCTAGAGGGCTTTGTGGCAGCCAAGGATTCAGATTTATGGAGCTGCCCTCTGCACAAAAATGATGGGAATGCAGTCTCATGATGCATGTGGAAGGAGGAAGAGATTTGACTCATGAAGGGCTGCAAAAGCTTACCAAAAATCTGCACAATGCAGTCTCATGATGGGGAGTGAAAGTGGTTATCCAAGTCAACAAGTTATGCAGTCTTGTGTCATAAAAAAAATCTGCATTCAGCCCCTCCCATGTGCGCCCAAAGATGGAGATTTATGCAGCCTAATATCATGCTTAAAGGCACATGTGACTACCATGCAATAAATTAAAATCATGTTATGCATAATCAAGGTGAGGTGGCGGTTTAATCAAGGGAAAAATGGCAGATTTACAAGGTCCTAATTACTCTCCTATGTGCGCATAAGTGAGTGGGAAATACCTTTGCCATGTGAGTGTTACTTGATACACAAGGCACCTAAGTTGGGCAAGACTTAGGGAGGATAAGAGTGGACACAACCTTGGGCTGAATTGGCTTGATCCAAGAGCCATCCTTGGGCCATTGGCCACACACACACAAAGGATCCATTCACACAAGTCCAAAAGCAACAAGTCCACACACTAGCCCACATCCTAATGCCTTCTAACACATACTCACATTACTCACATGATTTTAATAAATTCATATGCCTACATATACACCCTCCTATGATTTAATTTAATTAATTACCTTAGTCTTATCCAAGGAATAAAAATCAAACAATTCACAAGCCATAACACATAACACATAAACCATACATCCGAATTCTACACATGTACATATAGCATATAGTACTTAGGTATTTTACTAATTATGCGGGATGTTACAAATGATTTCTCTAATCAAATGATATCTGCGGAGCACGTGTTTAGATCTTTGATGAGACCTAGGTTCCTTTGACTGCGCGATGGCTCCAGTGTTGTCGCAAAGCAACTGTATGGGCTCATCCACGCTTGGAACCACCCTTAGTTCATTTATGAACTTCTTGATCCACACTGCCTCCTTAGCTGCTTCTGAAGCAGCTATGTATTCAGCCTCTGTCGTTGAGTCTGCTGTTGTCTCCTGCTTGGAACTTTTCCAAGACACTGCCCCACCATTTAAGGTGAATACGAATCCTGACTGTGACTTGCAGTCATCTTTGTCACTCTGAAAGCTGGCATCAGTGAATCCTTTCACTGTTAACTCATTAACCCCACCATAGACCAGAAACGCATCCTTAGTTCTTCTTAAGTATTTAAGGATGGTTTTGACTGCCGTCCAGTGACCCTCTCCAGGGTCTGACTGGTATCTGCTCGTAATGCTTAAAGCATATGAGACATCTGGTCTCGTACATATCATGGCATACATGATGGATCCAATAGCCGAAGCGTATGGAATTCCACTCATGCGATCCTTCTCAGGCTGTGACTTAGGACACATAGCCCTTGATAGGTGTACCCCATGACTGACAGGAAGAAAACCCCTTTTCGACCCTTCCATGCTAAACCTCTTTAGCATCTTGTCAACGTACGTGGATTGAGATAAACCCAGCAGCCTCTTGGATCTATCTCTATAGATCTTTATACCGAGTATAAAGGCTGCCTCTCCCAAATCCTTCATGGTAAAGTTTTCTGAAAGCCACTCTTTCGTTATTTTTAATGTGGGGATGTCATTTCCTATTAGCAATATGTCATCTACATAAAGCACTAGGAAGACGACATTACTCCCACTTACCTTTCTGTAAACACAAGGTTCATCCTCGTTCTTGATAAAACCGTTACTCTTAACGACTTCATCAAAACGTATATTCCAACTCCTTGATGCTTGCTTTAGCCCATATATTGACCTTTGTAGTTTGCATACCATATGCACCTGATCTTTGTTTTCAAAGCCTTCAGGTTGTGTCATGTACACTTCCTCCTTCAAGAACCCATTCAAGAAGGCGGTCTTGACATCCATTTGCCAAATTTCATAGTCGTGGTATGCTGCTATTGCAAGCATGATCCTAATAGATTTGATCATGGCAACTGGTGAAAAAGTTTCATCATAGTCAACTCCTTGTCTTTGACGATACCCTTTCGCCACCAACCTAGCTTTGTAGGTCTGAACGTTGCCATCTGCATCAGTCTTTCTTTTAAAGACCCATTTATTACCAATAGGAACTATTCCTTGTGGTTTAGGAACCAAGGTCCATACCTTGTTCTGATACATCGAATCCATTTCAGATTCCATGGCTTCAAGCCATTTTGAGGAGTCAACATCTTTGACCGCCTCCTCGTAGTTACTTGGTTCATCATCCTCAACAGTTTGCTGATTCTCAATCACAAACCCGTACCTTTCAGGTGGATGGATGACCCTCGTAGGTCTACGGAGTTGTGTGTTTACTTCTCCATTGGAGAACGTCGCCTGCGGAGCAGACTCGGGTTCCTCAATCTGTTCTTGTGGATCTTGCACTTCTTCAAGATCAATCTTACTCCCACTGCCTCCTTGAGAGATCAAATCCTTCTCAAGGAACTCAGCATTCTTTGAAACAAACACTTTGTGTTCTTCCATGGAGTAGAAGTAGTATCCCTTAGTACCTTTAGGATACCCCACAAATAGACATTTAGTACTCTTAGCACTAAGCTTGTCTGATGTCAACGCTTTGACATAAGCTGGCGATCCCCATACCCTGAGGTAACTCAGGTTGGGTCTCTTACCACTCCATATCTCATATGGTGTGGTCTGAACAGATTTAGACGGTACCCTATTTAGAAGGTATGCCGCTGTGTCTAAGGCATATCCCCAAAACGATTTTGGAAGTTGAGTCTCACTCATCATAGACCTAACCATGTCTAACAAGGTCCTGTTTCTCCTTTCGGAGACACCGTTTTGGTGTGGTGTGTAAGGAGCGGTAAATTGTGAGAGAATTCCATTTTCTCTCAGATAACCCTGAAACTCGTGGCTCAAATATTCACCACCACGATCTGATCGTAATGTCTTAATCATCTTGCCACGCTGTTTCTCCACCTCATTCCTAAACTCTTTGAACTTTTCAAAAGCTTCAGATTTATATCTCATTAGGTATATATACCCAAATCTTGATTTGTCATCTGTAAAGGTAATGAAATAAGAATATCCACCTCTAGCCTCAATAGACATTGGGCCACATACATCAGTATGAATGAGTTCTAATAACTCACTAGCCCTATGACTCTCAAGCCCTTTGGGCTTTTGTTGAATCATTTTCCCAGCTAGACAAGATTCACACTGTCCATAGGATTCCAAATCCATGGAGTCCAGGTATCCATCTCTATGCATCCTAGACAATCTTGTTTCATTTATGTGCCCTAGTCTACAGTGCCAAAGATAAGATTGATTATCCGTCCTAGGTCGTTTCACATCTATATTGAGCACTTCATTTCCCATTTCCAACACATACAATCCATTTATTAAAGAAGCAGTACCGTAAACCATATCATTCAAAATGATAGAAAAAGTACCATTCCTAATACTGAAAGTATATCCATCTTGTTCTAAACAAGAAATTGAAATAATGTTTCTAGAAATTTGCGGAACATAAAGACAATTATTCAAATGCAGTAAAAGGCCCGTAGGCAAAATAAGGTCAGCATCTCCAACTGAATGAGCAGCAACTCTTGCTCCATTACCAACGCGGAGATCCACCTCGTTTCTATCCAATCTCCTTGGGCTCCTAAGTACCTGCAACATATTGCAGATATGAGAACCACACCCGGTATCTAATACCCATGAGGATGGATTAGCATAAGAATAATTTATCTCAATCATGAAAATACCTGAGGCAGAAGCATCACCATGCTTCTTGTCCTTCACATTGTTCAGGTAGTCTGGACAATTCCTCTTCCAGTGGCCTTTCTTGCCACAATGGAAGCACTCAGCATCACCCTTGTCCTTAGGTGCCTTCTTACCCTTCTTCTTGCCCTTCTTCTTCTTGGATTTTCCTTTGGGCTTAAGGGGGTCACCTTTTGCAGGCTCCTTACCCTTTCCCTTGGCCTTGCTAGGCCCACCAATCAAAAGAGCCTGTGTCCTATCCTTCTTGATAGACACTTCAGCTGTTGTTAACATGCTTAACAACTCAGGCAAGCTCACTTGCATCCCATGCATATTGTAATTCATGATGAATTGACTGAAGGAAGGTGGAAGTGAGGTGAGGACTAAGTCATTACTTAGCTCGGCATCCATGATGAAGCCTAGGTTTCCTAGCTTCTCAATCAGCCCGATCATCTTGAGAACATGGCTGGCAACAGACATGCTCTCAGTCATCCTACAAGAGAACAGTTCTCTTGAGGCCTCATACCTCTCATGCCTGCCTTTAATATCATACAACTCCTTGAGATGTACGATAATAGCGGGAGCATCCATATGCTCATGCTGCTTTTGCAGTTCAGGCGACATGGATGCCAACATGATGCATACTGCCATCACATTGTCATCCAAGTGCTGTTGATGGGTTACGAAATCAAATTCCGCAAACCCTTCTTCCCCTTCCCGTGGAGCTACGGGTATTACAGCATCTAAAACGTAGGCAATCTTTTCGGCCCTTAGAACTATTCTTAGGTTCCGATACCAGTCCATAAAATTCGAACCGGTCAGTTTATTCGTATCGAGTATTGAACGCAGTGACAGTGGATTAGTCATACTATAAGCTGAAAAGGATGTAAAGATAGTTTTAGTTAATATACGGTTATGTAGTTAAAAGCAAATTATTAAAGACTTGAAATAATTTGCCCCTCCCACTATTTTATCTAAGTCAATGACCCTTCCTTTTGACTTAGGGTTAATCTACTTTAGATTTTACCTTAGTGGGTTTAAGAGTGCGATTATTTATTTTAACCTCCGTCTGAGACCGCAAGATTAATTTAAATAAAGGGTTGATCTTTATCAACAGTATCTCATACCCTCTCTTAACTTTAGGTTGACAACTCTTTGTCACTTAGTGGTGCATCTCATGCAACCAACCTAGCACCATTACCCTAAGCACATAAGTCCGGCTGTGCCTGCAACTTATGTCTTAGTTAAGCATTAAACCAGCACCCTAAGTGTCTTACACTTCAAACACTACTCTAGCCCAACGAAATAGTGGGTCCCAACTGAGTTGTGGAGCACCACTACGTAGAAGAGTTTTGAGTAGCATTGGTGGTGGGAGATAATCATATGCTTAATTATTTATTCCTTTTAAGGGTTCCTTTTATCTTGGGGTTAATTAGGTCCCATCAAACGCATATTGTAAGTTATCATGCTAGTCGTTACCTATGTCAAACATCTATCGGTATACACTAGTCGTTATTGGACAAACATAATAACCATACAAACGCGATTTGCCCAATTTATGCATACTAGACGTTCTAATCATACATACATATAAACAGTTTATATTGAGATAGCCATGGTGCTCGCGCTTTTGTCCTTTTTGCTTCTTTAAGCAACGGCCGCTTGTCGTCTATACGCCACTAGCCTATTTCTCTAATTACAAATAATTAAAGAAACTCCATAACACTTTGGAGGAACAAAATTACAAAATTTAAATTACAAATATACTTGTAAATTAAAATGCGCGATTACACATAAATTTAAAATTCAAAAAAATTCAAATCCGGGCACCATGACCATCCCCTTCCTGTTTGTACCTGAAAAGTTCAAAACTTGCAAACACAAACATTATATTATCACATAACATTTTCACATGTATTTTGACATTTAACATTTAAACATCAAAATAACATCAAGATTCATAATCTTAAATTTCTCATTGGCCGAATTTAAAAACAATTTCAATTCAAATTTTGTTAATTCTTTCTCAAAGAAAACAAAATTAAACCATGCATGTAGCCATATATCCCTACATGGCCGAATCATATAGGTAACTATATGATAAATTTGTCACAAAATTTCATGCATATAAACATGACACAATTCATGGAGAAAAATAAGAAATCATTCAAGGTACTCTTAGTACCCTCCATGGCCGAATCTACCCTTTCAAAAAGGGTGTTCCTTTTAGAACTTTCATAAAGAAAAGAAACTAAACCATGATGCATAATGTTTTATGAACACAGAATCAAATTTTTATGTTCATAAAAACAAAAACTTTAACACTTTAAAGGATTTGTGATTCAAAATCCACATGCAGAATTTAAACTTTAACCCTTTAAAGATTTTTGACCGTGAAAGACTCTTTTCACAAACAAGGTACCATCACCCGTCGATGGTAAAGCAACCGGGCTCTGATACCACTTGAAAGTAAACTGGCCTTTGAAGGCCGATGCATGTAAGGTGTAAAACAAAAATTTTACTGCGGAACATACATGCACTCATAGATTCATGCTTTAAGACAGCATGATGTTACCTTGTTTTGGCCTGATCAGTCAGGGAGATGAGATGTCAGGCTTGAAGGGTTCAAACCCTCTAATGGTGATCCACACCACCGTTCGTCTATGATGCAAGAACTCTTTCTTGAAAGCCACCAGATGAACACCACAATGAGGCTTGCTATGCGCACAAGTGGTGAGGGTGGAGGCTAGGTATCCTGTTTGGAAAGGTGTACTGAGCTACCCTACAGAATGGTGCATAGAGGAGGAGAGTTGGCTTGGTTTTCCAATGAAACCTAAGGTGAGGAACATGTCTATTTATGCGCACCCTTTGGAGAGGAGGAGGGAATTCATTCATTCAAAATGAAAAACAAACTTTCAAATTTCTTTGAAAGTTATGCATGAAACAGTGTGATAAGGTGGAGCTGTTGCAAAACAAACTTTGCCAACAACCTCCAATCTTATCCACATGAATTTAAATTCAAATTAATTTAAACTTAAATTCATAAACTATCATATAGTATATAGTTTTCATGCGCATAATTCAGCCCTATAAAGGGTCCAAATACATTGAGCAGTTGCATTCAAAATTTGAATCAACTTACCCACTGATTCCCTCAACCACCAAATCTGAATGGAGGTTTGTTTTAAGTGATAAGATAACACTCTTATCACTTAAAAGTGATGCACCAAACAGCCTAGGGAGAGCCTCCAAAGATGCTTCTTCATCCAAGGAATATGCTCCAATAAGATCCTGTCTTATCCTTTTGTTATGAAACAACTTTTCAAAACCAATTCAAATTCGAATTCAAACACTTGAATTCAAACGTTCAAACATTCAAATTCAAAATTCAAAATTCAAAATTTCAAATTTCAAATTCAAAATTCGAATTTCAAAATTCAAATTCAAATTCAAATTTTAAAATTCAAATTTCAAATTTCAAATTTCAAATTCAAAATTCGAATTTCGAAATTCAAATTCTAAATTCAAATTTCAAAATTCAAATTTCAAATTCAAAATTCAAAATTCAAATATTTGATTATTAATTTAACTAATTAAATTAATTAGTAATGGCTTGGACTATCCAAGCCCATTACTAAACTCCATGCACCACCCACCCATTTAGGTGGGCTTCCAAACAACTTCTTGGGCTAATAACATTATTAGGCCCAATACCTTTAAAGCTAGTCCATCATAACTACAAGGTGTTAGTGTGTGACCCATTAGGTCCAACTTAGCTACTGACATAACTGGGCTTGGGCCCAACAAGCCCACAACCCAATTAATGACAACACAGAGCACTAGCAATGCTTTGTTGCCCCAGAACTAGTCAGATTAATGACTTGATCATCCTATTGCACATATTTGGTTACCGTATGTATTTCCCTTCGTCTCGGTTATCTTCCCATTAACCTAGGGTAAGGAAATGTATCAACCCCTGCGGTTTTGGGTAAGCTTTATTCGAAATAGGGAATCTTCAATTTACTGACTCAACTTTGGGGCTGCTATTTTCCTAAATGGCAGGAGGACGTAAAAGCATTTGAAGGAGTGATGTTTGCTGTTGCTTGCTGATGCATGGACTTTCACTGTTACTGTTTGATTGATTGGATGACTGTAATGCTTAATATTTTGGTACTCTTGGATGACTGTAGACTTTATCATCTCTATTTTACCTTGAACTTTTATAAACAGCGGCTGTTTTGGAAAAAAAATCAGAAAAACGTTTTGCGAAGAGAATTTTGAACGTTTAACTAAGTGCTGAATTTTTACCAGTTTTACAATCACTTTACGTGTCATGTTTCAAGGGGCAAACGAACTCCGATTTACTATTATTTTATATGCACGCGAAGCCCCGGGAATGTACTTTCAAACTGTGCAGGTTTCATTTTTATACGAAATCTGTACGAATTTTTGTAAGCTTCGCCATACAGCCTGTTTTCCAGAAAACGGACAGGATTCACAAGCGTTTTACGTGTCCCGTTCCGTGGGGCTATTCACCTCCGAATCGTGCATAATTTATATGTATGCGATGCCCCGGATGTCTAGTTTTTCAGAAGCTTGGAATATTTTTTTTCGCATCTGAATTCGAGTTTATACGGATTTTATAAGACAGCAAGGTTTTCTGAAAAGTATAGAAAATTCAGCAAAGGGTTTTATAATTGAAATTTCCTATGATTGGTAATGATTTCATTTTTTTCCAAATGGTTTTTATAAGAATCAAATCTGGACTTTTTTTTAAGTTTCAAATTAAATAATATTTGATAAAGTTTTACAATTAAAGAGTTCCATACCGCTGCAACTCTAATACGATTTAGCAAACAACCCTCTTGGATGCATACAAGAGTGGGTGTTACATATAGGATCCATTGACACCGGTGTCAAACTTTGAAATTTGACATCAAATTCTAACCGTTGATTTTCGCCAATCTAACGGTTATAATTTATTGAAAATTAATAACATTTATTGTGTCACATTTATTAATTCCCAATAAATTTTAACCGTTAGATTGACGGAAATCAACGGTGATTAAATTGGTTGTAAGAGTTATAAACTTTTTTGGTGGTAAGTGGATACTTCCCCCATATATATATATATATATATATATATATATATATATATATATATATAAAACATCTATCCTTTTAAAGGATATAAATTTATATCATTTTAGATCCTAACCGTTGATGGACGGAAATCAACGGTTAGGATCTAAAATTATACAATATCTTATATCCTTATATCCTAAAATGATATATGTTATTATATATATATATATATAAAACATTTCTCAAGCTGCTTGAGATAAATTCATCTCCGGCCACCCAAAACTACGTCGTTTTGATTATTTATTTCCTTATATTTATTGATTCACCTTTGAATGGTTATGATTCTCCTCTTCTCTTTCTTCCTTTATCACCATTGATCCATCTTTGTACGATTATGATTTAATAGCCGGAGATAACTTTATCTCCGGCAGCTTGAGAAATGATAAGCTCATATATATATATATATATATATATATATATATATATATATATATATATATATATATATATATATAGATTTACATTTCTACATTTGCTGTACGTGCAGCAATCAAATACTTATCATATATATACTTGAAAGCATTAAATGCAGAGAATCATAACCATACATAGGATGAAAACATTAAATATGAGGAATTATAATCATACACCTGTCGTTGTTGTACGTAAAACGACTGTAGAAATGATTTTACCCAATATATATATATATATATATACATACATATATATAGGTCAGGATCATTTTACAACAGTGTAAGTTACACTATCAATCTTGTCCGTTGATCCTACTTATATCTAAGGGCTCAAATTTTTTAGTAATGTGAGCCACTGGATACAAGTGGATCAATGGTCAAGATTGAGTGTAAGACTTCTAACTCTTACACTGGTGTAAGAATATCCTGCCCATATATATATATATGGGAATAACATTTATCATTTTAAAGGAGATAAATTTATATCCTTTTAGATCATAACCGTTGATTTTTCGTCCATCAACGGTAATAATCTATTGGGTCAAACTAAATGGACCAAATTTATTATTAATTAATTAATAATTTTAATTAAATAAATTATAACTCTTGATGGACGGAAATCAACGGTTAGGATCTAAAAGGATATAAACTTATATCCTTTAAAAGGATAGATGTTTTTTCATATATATATATATATATATATATATATATATATATATATATATATATATATATGGTTCATCACTTTGGAATTATCCAATTCGATTCCGAAAAAGACAATATTGAGAAAGATCGAACACATACTCTCACCTCACCTACTTAGTTTCTTGATCATTTGATATTATATTTTATAGTATAAGAAAGGAAAAAGTGAGTGTCTTTTAAAACGAGGTAAAGTTGTGTCGTTTTAAGTGAGAGAAAGAGATAGATAAATGAGTAGACAGAGTGGATACAAAAAAAAATGTGGATCCTATCTCTTCCGTGAGAATGAAATGATATAAATTATGTCATTGGTCAAACATTTTTTTCCTATAAGAAATTATGCACAAATCTTATACGAAGGGTATTAGTTTGGTAAAGTTTTTTTTTTCAACGTTAACTTGGAAATTCAAACCAGTGTCATTAAAATCGGATCAGATTGCTTCCGCAAAAAATCTGACAACCGATCGGTTCGATCTAATCGGTAATGTTTGGGAATTGGTATGAAAATGAAATAGATGAACTAATTCTAAACCGAATTTAAAAATGAATTTTTCATTAAATGATGGTAACTCAATTGGTATACGGGACTAAGGGAGTTGAGCAGATAAGAATAAAAACATATGTTCAATCTTCTCTAATAATATCTTCGGTAGGGATTTAAAGCTTAAATTTTGAACCCACTCCAAATAACATTGCATCTCGTGAAGAATATCTGATTTATAAAAAAAATGAATTTTTCAATTGATATGGAATGATCGAAACTCAAACTTCCTGATAGATAAGTGACAATTACCAATACGTCAAAGTCAATTGTTTTTCATAATGTTGAATTATTATATGGGTTTGGTTTTGTCTTTTTAAAGGATAAATAATTGTGTCCTTTTAAATAAAAAAAATACATCATAAAAATTTATGGGGAAAAAGTTTGTATTTTTTATTTTATATTTAAAATTAAAATACTAGTTTTTATTAAAACAACCATCATTTAAAAAGATAAATATTTGATTACCAAAAAAAATAAGACAAATATTTTTCCCTTATTATATATATAATATCATATTTTATAAATTCAATTCAATCTATTCAATTCGACAGCCATCAATTGAATAAAGAACCAATTGATTTATATAATAGTCGTAGAGATGGCAATTCAAGTCGACACGACATGAAATCGATACAGATATTTTACGAATTTGAATCGGTTTAAACCTTTAATACAAACACAACCTGCTTATTTTGCAGGTTTATAAGACACGACACGAATAACTTACAAACTCATAATATATCACTTATTATGCGGGTTAGCACGATGCGATATAACACCAATAACCTGTTTACGACGCGACACAATACGAAATTTTTTGGGTCAATTTTCGCTAACCCAAAACGAAACACAACACAAATTTGAAAATGAATTGATCCAAACATAATTTTTTTGTGTCTGTTTGTATCGTGTCAACGGTCATATTAAAAATTGTCATACTTTTTTGTTTGTAAGCAAAAATTGTCATACTTAATTGCAGGTATAATTTGTTTGGGGTTGCAATATACCTCTATTGGAACTACTGGTGTTAAATTGGGCAAGCCCAATCCATTTTGACTAACCTGTTACAAGTTAGTTTAAATACTGTCAGATTCATATTAACCGAATATGGTTTGGATTGACAAATTGTTATCCCAGCCGGGCCATCTACGGGTTATGGCCTTATGGGCTATGTGCTAATTATTTTATCAATATTTCCTTTACTTATTTATATAAGTAAAGTTTAAAAATATTAATTTTAAACAATTTATTTAATTGATTTGAAATAAAAATATTAAATTTATTTTAATTAAAAAATTTAAAATTTATTTATTTTTCTTTAAAATAATATTTAAGTAAATTTAAAGAAAAGAAACAATAATTACAATAGTTAATTATAACATTTTCAAGTTTGCAGGCTAGCTCGAGCCGTTATAGGTAAAGCCCAACATCAGGAGAAAAGTTAATATAGACCGGGTGCAGTGCACCTTTTACCAAAAGTGCAAAAAAATTAGGACATGGAAGGAAATAAGTAAAATAATAAGGATAAAATTGTCATAAAATTTTTCTTATTTGGGAAAATGGAACACTAAATAAAAATGCACCCAGTGCATATTAACTTTTCTCCAACATCAGACTAGGCCCAATGATGTTGGGCCAATGTATTTTTCAACTTTTTTATCTTGATCTGTTGATTGCAACATTGCATAGCTTGGAAGGTGTGTGTCATTTTAAATTATACAATTTATGTTATTTCATAAATACAAAGAGATAAGACCCACTTTTTTTTTACTTTGTTTTTTTTAACCCCACAATAAATTAGAACATTACTTTTATCTCACTGTTTTCAGATTTCAATATTCTAGAATAGAAATATATTGATAGGTTTCTTTTTTTTAATAGAAGAAAAGTTGATACCTTTATTTTATTTTTTATTTTTTATTTTTTCAGTTAGACCCATACCTCTTTGTGTCTATAAAATGTCACAACTTGTGTTATTTAAAATGACACAGTTTCTGTACCAAAAAAAAAATGACACAGTTTTCTTCTTGACTATTCTACGAGGAGGAATTGATTGCTCAAAGTTCGAACAAGTGGTTTTATCACACTTTTATGGGACAAAATTATTAATGCGTGAGAAGAGTGGTTTTTGGAAAGAGGGATTCAAGCAACAGTCAAAAGATTTTTATTTTGTTTTTTAGAAAATTACAGAAATCATCAGTTGGGTGAACTTCGCAATTCTGCTGTTAATAGCACCACTGAAAATAAATGATGAAAAGGAATATCCACAAGGAGGATTTTAGCACTACTTGAAATCTAATTTAAGGCATCATTCTCCCAAATAGCATGACTGCTTATTGTTCTCCCAAATATCACTACTTGAATTAAGAGCCTGTTTAGATCTTCTATTTTTTAAACTAAAAGTGAGATAACTAATGGGTTGTAGCTTAACAATAGTTAGATAGAAAAATGACATTTTTTTATTAAAGATTCTTGAAGCAGGTTTTTTTTTTTTTTTAAAGAGAGATCTTTGCTTGATGCTGAAGGTGAAGCCTTTGTTCATCCTTCTGATATGCGTCTGGCTAGTTTATAATGTAGAAGAAGGGAATTACTTTTCTTATGTTACATAAAAAAAATTATTATCTCCTACACTCACATTTTTTAAATGGGTCCCACAAGATTTTTTTCTCTGACCTTCAACTTTTTTCTCTCTCATATCTTTTGTTTGAGCATGAGATAATACTTCTCTTATGCAACATAAGAGAAGTATTACCCATCTCACTGTAATACATACTACACCCACCTAAAATAGAAGCACACACTCACGTAACTGTGTTTACACCCATTTTTATTTAGCAGCTTCTTCATAAATGCAAGGGTAAAGTGTGTGTCATTTTAAAAGA
Organism: Gastrolobium villosum; assembly: GCA_032173675.1. NCBI lineage: Eukaryota > Viridiplantae > Streptophyta > Magnoliopsida > Fabales > Fabaceae > Gastrolobium > Gastrolobium villosum. Next base: position 1,407 of record JAVKPL010006131.1, on the reverse strand, counting down.
TGTAAAGTTGTGTCATTTTAAGAGAGAGAAAGAGATAGATAAAGGAGGAGAGAGAGTTGACAAAAAAATAAAGGTGTGGATCCCACTTCTGTGTGAGAGTGAAAGGATATAAGTTGTGTCATTTAAAAGGATAAACATTTTTCCCTAAATGCAATTAGGGCAATGAATGAGTTTTTACTTTAAATGTCCATAAAGCACTAGAGCACCGAGAATTTTCTCTGATAATATAGAATGCAGATAGAAGCACAATTATTAGAAGTTAACATTTCAACTGTTTGATTAGGAAAGAGATGTTCATTATTTTGGTAGGTAATCCCACCTGGATTTGTAGAATTGGGATAAAGACTTTTGTGAGAATCAAATTAAACTGTTTACTATTTGAATGCAACTGACAGCAGTTCACATTATTTCTGAATTTGCAATTTGGACCTTCATGTACAAAAACAGGGATTCCAGAAGCATTATAATCAGAAAAGAAACAAATTGGAATACGTAAATAAGCAATTGTTTATCACGAACAAGAAACAGATCTAGATGGTAGATGGCTACTTCTGTATCCAACTTTTATGTGGTACTTCCATTCGGTTACATGAGTTCACAATGAATTTATAAATTAGTACTGCACAAGTAATTTTCATGAGCTTTAATAATATCTGAACTCTTCAATGTAGCTTTTGTCCTTGTTTATCTGTCAAGTCATTTTGCTGGTTAAAATGCCTGCATCTGATACTAGCTTTTGTGTCTCAGTCTTAACTTTTATCAGTAATGTGAAAATTTAGTGTTGACTTTAGTATTCCTTCATCCTTCTCTATCTACATTAAAATCTCTTTTATCAAAAGAGGATAACAATTAATGTTGAATTTAGTACTGATGAAGTACAATAAAAAAATTAAGATACAATGTTGTGCTCAAACTCTTGTAGAGATTTCATTGATCATGAATACATTCATTGTCTATAATCAAACATGTCATTATATCATTAAAAAAAACTAAATTAAATTATAAAATCAATTTAAAAAGTCTAACATTAAAAATTAATAGATCCAAATATATGACAAAAATAAAGTACATAAGTCTTTTTTAATCAAAAAAGTAATGACAATGTCAATACAATTATAAATGTTTAAACATAAAAATTCTAATATGGCTGATGAGTAGCATAATGTGAAGAATATCAGACAAGTTCTTCCATCGCATGCCAGGTAGTTCTAGGGATATGCTTTGTATATCTATGTCCAGGACACCATCCTCACCTAAAGCACTACCAGTTGTACCAACCCCTGCATGCGTGTGGAATATGACAAAATTATACATACAGAAAACATACAAACGTACCTGACATCACTTGTTAAAAGTTTCCAAATAAAATAATTCGATAGGTGCTAATTTCACAAAGTAGACGCGATG